>QLPM01005986.1:3096-15485 GCA_003314695.1 Albatrellus sp. MG142
TAACCGCCTGCAATCACGACCTGTATATAAAACATAGAATATGAATATAACTGTATACTTGAGAACAACAAAAGCAACGCACCTTATCAGAGGTCAGATCCTTCACTTCAAATGCGACTTCAGTCGTGCCATCGGGACCGGGACCAAGGTTCCAAGCAGAGGTCTGTAACTTATCACCTGGCTTGACGGGTGAAACGAACCGACCACCATAGTATTTAAGTGCGGTAGGGTCGCCGTTGGCGATTGCTGATATGAGCGCGCGCGCGCCGAAACCGTAGGTACAGAGGCCCTGGAGAATCACGCCTCCAAAGCCTCCAGATTGTCCGATTCGAGGGTCTGATGGAGTAGTATATGTAACCATCCAGCATAAGAAATATGGCTCCTGGACGTACCGATGTGGAGAGGGTTGTAATCGCCACTAAGGCGGTAAATAACTGCTTGCTCCGGGGTTGTCTCGTCATCCACTACCCAATCAGGCTTTTTGTCCCTGGGAACAGGTTTTCCCTTAGGTGGGCCCGCGATAGATCGGGAGAGCCGTTCTCCTGTGATCTTAGAACCCAGGTAGAAAGCTGCAGACTGATAATGTATGAAATCGGGCGCATCGACATGAAAGCTGCACACGCACGTAGAGCTTAGCATATTGAATTCCCTGAGGGTCCACAAGTAGATCTTCTGTCTCCAAGACTACGCCAGACTCTTACGAATTGCACATAAAAATTGGTTTCCTCGGGTACAAGACAACCACAACGTACTGTTCTCGCTGATCCCTGTGAGGCGTCTCTTCAATTTCCAGCCCGAACCACTGACCAGTGGCAGTGGCTTGAGTATCTCGATACTTTGGGTGGCATGGACCTGCAAATAACAGTCGATGGCTGTGTGACAGACATGAGGCCGTAGGCACATACCACATAGTCAGACTTCAGGCCAGACAAGGCCTCTACCTTACTTCTGCCAGAAACTCGGTCTGCGAACGAGTTCACGTCCTGGCCGTCCCCTCAACAAGTCACCCAGAGGTGTCAGAGTGAGCCCTCTAAGTGCTCGGCAACCCAGGACCTACATTTAAGGAATAGAACTGTTGGGAATGTTGGGATGGCAGCGAAGGCCTTGTCTGTAAAAGTAAGTGAGACATTACTACTGCATGGACAGATCGAATAGCAGACAGTGTGCCTACCCAGCTCTGAAAACCGGAGATAATAAAGTCAATATATCGACTATCAATAAAGAATAACTGAAGCAGACCGTAAACCAAATTGAAATCGGAGTGCTTTGCTCCCACCCCAATAGCATAGGTCAATAAGTCGCGCTTATTCCAGCTGACCTGTAAATGGAGCCGTCAGTCATCAGTTGTACTCTTTAAACACTCAGTCAAATTCCACCAACAGTGAAAGCGGGGTATTCATGACCCAGAGCTTCCTCTAATACTTTTGCTGACATGACGGAGCGAGTGATGGCACGAGAGTTATCTGACGCTTTTGAGAATACCAGTGTCGTGTCAGCTGGATTTTAATAAGCTTTCCCGTACCGGGTATCAGGTGCGACTTCTCGCCGGTCTTCTTCGGACATCACTGTAATAATCACGATATTCACATGTACAGTACTTTACCAACACCTAAAGTTAGCAGTTATACTGTATAGCTAGCCTACTGTAGTCTCCCAGACCATTTTTATGCGTAGCTCACGAACAATAACGATTACAATATCCCTAACTAATTTAAGTGTCTAGGTATTCCCACCCTGTGATTACCCACCTGAGGATATGCAATTCCGTGGCAAGGACTCAAGGAGGGCCATCGGCGGCCACAAAGCGGGAGAGCATAGAGGGCCAGGGGAGTAGTGACGGCCGACGTGCATGCACGGAACGAGTACGTCTATACTCGTTTCATGTCGCCTACGTGCGCACTTGCCGATACTACGGTGCATGAGGATCCGGGAGACTCAGATCACGGTAAGCAGGTGGTGGCTGTTGAGGGTTATCGGTGGATGCGGCAGGGGATGTGGCAGTGATCGACGCGAACCACGGGCATGACAGGCAAGGGCGAAGGCGGCGGGTGGGTGAGTCGGCGGCGACAGGGAATGGCCAGCGGGAAGAGGCAGACATACGCAATTGTTCCGGTGTCTCGTGCATGCCCGCCCAGTATAGACATGAAACAAGCACACGCAATGCTTATTTCATGACCCTAGTGCACACAGGGTAAGGCGATTGGTGAGGCTGCGGAGACAGGGAATGGCGAGTGGGCAGGAGGGCAAGAAGATGTAAGATAGTAGCGACGGGTAGGGGCGCAGCCAAGAAATTGCTCTTCATATGGAAGATCCTCTGCGAGTGGCGCATCCAGAATGAAACGAGAAGTAGGTTGATCCAAGGGGGATCCCCGCAGAAGGCAAGCCCCCAAAATTCGGCCAATGGGAGAGTCCCCAGGCCTCATTCTGCAACCACCCAGAGATCTTCACCATCTACAACCAATATTAATGCCCGCATACAACGGTAGCCCCCTGGATCAGAGATCCCGAGTATGGTGTATGTGTACTCACGGGCGGTTCGCTCCCTTCAGGCCGCAGCAGGCCGGAGAATGGGAGTAAAAGCGATCGAACTCAGGCTGGGATCGGGTCAAAAGAGACCTTTCTCGCTCCAGAGCATTTTTAGCAGGAAGAATGTAGCTACTAATACTAAGGGACTCGGTAGGATTGCCAGACATGCCATGTTCTTCTTTGTCAGTACGGCACGAGTGAGGTACCTGGATCCGGGGAAGACTTTAGTAGAAGAAGTACTGAGTCATGGAAGACAGGCATGCTCCCGCGTTTTAGAATTGTGGGCAATCTTGGTGAGGATGATGTCGATAAGAGCTAGGCGCACGATGTCCTGAGAAAGAGAATGGGCTCCCGACTACCCAGGTTTGTCACAAAGACCGATAGGGCACTGGGTGGGAGGCAATAGCCCGAACATGTCGGGTACTCCGGTTCAGTCGCGGGCCCTCTAGGTGAGCAGTTTTTTACTTATTTTAATTTTTGAATCATTGTAGTGAGGCTATCAACAACACAACAGGAGCCACTAGAGATTGACAGGTCGGCATTGAGAGGGGCGTTTAGCACGAGGAATAGGGGAATGCAGCCAGTTTGCCAGCGTGGAAAGTGTTGAGGATGAGGGGGCACGAGTGCTTTGTTGCGAGGGTCGTCAGTGGCATACCAGAACCCACCCTCGATATGGATATCCGCGGTACCCAGTCCAGACGATGCGCCAGAGACGAAGGCGTGGACAGGAGGGAATGGGGGGGAGTCGGCAGGGGAGATCGTAAAGCCAGGAAATCGGAGTGGCCAACAGGGTCGGCGAAGGCTCTGAAACCAGAGGCGAGCGGGCCTGAGGTGAGGAGGAACTGGTTGAACAGGACGGAGAGAAGTGGTCGGGGGTCAGGAGGATGGGCAGCTGCGCAGGTAGGGTGATGTCAGAGGAGGGTCCTTTCGGTGTGTAGACAGTCAAGTATGCGGCAACGCGCCCGCAGACAGTACTAGTTGTCGAGGCCCAGGCAGCCTCGGACCCGGTGGGGATGTAAGTGGGCAGGCGTAAGTGTGACTAGTGCTGGTTGCCGGGCAGTGACGGCGAGTAGTACTAGTGTGTTATAGGTATGTCGGAAGGACTTGGCCCACCTATCGTTCTTGGGTGCTGTTCTGACCGAGCAGGAACTCGTATGGTACCAAGCTGACGAGGTTTCCCAGACTTGCTACAGCCTGTACTAGATGCACTAAACTGTTGATAACGGCGCCAAGTGCTACGGATGTCGCAAGGTAAGTCAGTAACCCGTGGTGCGCTTAGTACTACAGGATAGTAGCACCCTTCGGGTAATTTTGCTGATATGCCTTGTCTCATAATACCTATCATGATGTGAGAACATCATCAAAGGGTGTAAGACATTACAGCAGGTGGAACGGGAAAGCGAGAATGATAGCGCACGGTGGATTGAGAACATATTATGGACCTTAGCGTTGGAGGCAAAATTAAGTCGCCGTGCCAGGCAATTACCAGGTATCCAGGGGGGGACATGGCAAACTGTGATAAAACTCGGACTGCACCAATGGATTTGGGCAGTGTTGAGCAGGCAGCATCCACTCAAAACCTTCACCATCACCATTTTCTCAATTGTTCCCCACATTGCCAAGGTTGAATGCCTCTTCTCTGATTAAGGCGGTGTTCAGGGGTGTGCATAGCTATTGACTCATTGTATGGACCTTTGAGATACTTGGAAAGCTTCAAGGGAACTATACCAATCATCTGCATCTTTGCACAAAGAGCCTTGGCCAATCTCTGGGACATCATATGCACACCTTGACATGCCTGGCTGCATCAACAGACCTCGCTGAGGGTGGCAATTGCCACCCCTCCCGGTAATTGGCAATTTCCACCTCGACATCATTTTGCCCCCAACTATGGTACAGTGACAGCACCAAGATGTCCAAATTTTCGTAACATTCGTAAGTTGTCCGCTATCGTAATTTGTAAGTTTATTAAAGAGGGAACAAGACCAGAGGAAGCACTTGATTGGATTCGCTTTGAAACGGATCACAAAATCCCGAGAATCGACGAAATCGATGGATGACACATTATCAAGGTCATGTCTTCATATTCCGGCTGGCTGCGCGCTTCAAAACAACGCGAAGGACGGTTATGCATAGGCCCAAGCCGACGAGAAGCACATAAGACGGTAAGCCAGAAATCGGGAGGTCATCGTCGTCTTCAAGTCTTTTACTCAGGGAGACCGAAGCATGAGTTTTCCTCTCGGCAACCGTCAAAGAGACAGCAGACGAGCATGTGAGAGATTGACCATCGTTTGCAGTTCCAGCCTCTACGCACTTGTCTTCCATAGTCTTTGTGATAGCATGAGTGGCCTGCGAAGGAGGATGATCAGACTTTGGTTGGGGAATCGGCTCCCTTGTCTGCTCCATGTGTACCGTCTCTGTCTGCTGTAGCCTTCCTTGGTATTCAGCCACCCCCTCTGCTCCCATTAATTCCATGTCGGAGACTCGCCTCTCGACTTCTTCCAATCTCCCTCGAAACTCCTTTAACAAGTCCTTGGTGTCTTTGAGTTCCAATTCCAGCCTTCTTTCCCACCGCCCAATGTCGTCTAATCCTCCATGCTCCTGATGTCGCTGGGCCATATCTACCGTAGTAGTGGTCACCGTATCGACAACGACCATACTACCCTCGTCGCCAGGCCCTCGCATAGATGAGAAGATGCTCGCCACGGCCGGCCGCCCCTCTCCTGCACTGTCCCTACTTCCGCTCGAGCCTTTCGTGTGAGTCAATTCGTGACTAGATTTAGCGCCGTTGTTATGACCTACGCCGTCCAAGCGCTTGATTGTTTCTCCTGTGTTCATTTCCTCCCAAGCACGAGCACCCCAAGACCGAGACATCGGGAGACCTTCCAACCGAAGTAAGTCTTCAATAGTAGGCTCAATCTGCTGAGCCTCAGCTACAGACACTCCGTGAGAGACAGACGCGGCCTTAGAATTCATTGATGGGTCTACGGAAGTCGGTGGCGATGATGGATGACCCCCTTCCGCGTCGCTGTGTATGCTCGTATCACGACTGCTCGCGCTTTCACGCTCCCAACGGTCCACTAGCCTACGAACACGACCAGTGCCGGCACGTCTCAGGCGACGCGGAGGTAACTTCTCCGAATCCGACAGCAACAAGTCTAGCGAACTCGAAGAAGATGCATACAGGTCAGATGAGAACGAATAAAACGGCGGTGACGATGAATTATCTGACAGTATCTGGTGATCCCAAATGCGGCCGCGAAGAACGTTTTGACTGAGCGCATGTGCGGCATCAAGAAGGGCCTCTCGCCAGAGAACACTCACGCCGAGTCTACTTAGCAAGGCTGGAGATAAAGAGGATGTAACGATTTAGAAAACAGCGACGCACGTATCAAGATTTTCCGCTGTCCAGCGCAGGAATGTTTGTCCCGTCGTTCGTGACTCGCGAATCCAAACTGCGATGTCATGTGCGACAGGAGCCGGCAGGTGCTTTTTCTCGCCAGTGTTAATACGAAGTGCAGTGATGAGATATGTAGAGAGTTGAGAGGGCGTCCATATTTTCGGATTGGAAGGCAGGTCTTCAAGGGTTATACCGAGGCCCAGGCGGGAATGAAGACGAAGATTGCTTTGACCAAGAGAATCAGATGGATACGAAGAGGGCAAAGTCTCTGCGCGCCTCGAGCGGCGCGGCGGTGTTGCATCACCGTTAGGGCGAGTACTGTTGTAAATAGAAGGGATGGGCGATTCAGGGATGGGAAGAGGTGAAGGATAATCTTTGGCCACAGATTTATTATAGCTGTGGTCATGATGGTCCAATCTAGCATCGCCTCTGGAACGGGTGGGGCTTGGACTTGCAGGAACATAAAAGTTGTGCATGGCATGAGGATTGTTGCCTGAGGAATTCGAGCGAGAAAGTATGCCAGTGGAGGTTGTCTTTATTGCATATGGGTGAGGATTGGGCTTGAGAGCAGGGTCATGCATGTTCAAGGCTCTATCGGAAAATATAGAAACGGGAGGTCGTGTCTGGGAGGCCCTTGTCATTGTCATTTCCGATAAAGTAGACCGAGTACTGCCATGAATAACTGCTTAGTATTTGTCAGCATTTCGCACTTAGGCTCAACCCACCCGTCATTGATAAGCTGATCTAGCGGTATAATTTTCATAATTCCTCCTAATCGAGGTTCCGTGATGTTTGAACGCACGAGCACACGAAACCACAAGCACAAGTGAGTGAGGTATATATTCTCTGTAAATCGCGCTGAATGTGTAGTTAACGTATCTACACCGCATGCAGGGCAGAAAGCACTCAAGAATCTAGTCGACAATAGTTGGCACGCGCACATCAGAAAATACGAGATAGGATAAGAATAGGATAAGAAAAAACTCTTGTCTGAGCTTACAGAATGCGGCTCTGATGAGTCTCGATGACTGAGAAAATATAGGGCCATGGTCTTAGCGGCAAATTAGCCTTGATTTTGATATTTTATCGCGACACCTGCAGCTTGAAAGTGGGAATTGTTTACTGTAATTGCGCAAACGCTGTTTAAACGCGTACGTCGCGTCGTGATATGACACGGTCACATGACATAGTTGTTTCGTGGTAGTTTCCCACGATGCGGTTCAATTGTCAACGTCCACCACCGTGACGGCAACTCGCCGACGACAAAGACGAAGACTAATACTTCTACGACGAGCAAACGACGACGCCAACACTATTACGAATACGACTTTCGATTGACATCTGCATCGTTATTTGTTACCATGGCGCCCTTGCGCGACCGTCACCTTTCTAACTCTCCAGATCCTGAGTGGCCGCCCCAACCTACAACACCCTTACGCATCGCCAAACGCGATACTCCTCAACGACAACACGTTTCTCAGCTTAGTCGGCGCTCGTCTTCGTCATACTCGAAGTTAAGGAATAGCAGTTTGGTTTCTCAGTCCCCGTTCAAGTCACAGGTCCCTGGTCCTGCTCGTCCATCGACCGCCTCCAAGGGTGTCGCTCCTCGTAAAGTCAGTGGCGAGAAACGACCGCGTCCTAGTTCGATACATTCTCAAGCCGAGAACGAGAGGCCTCTTGGGTTCAAAAGACGCCAGTCGAAAGGTTTCCAAGGACTGATTGAGCGTGAACCTGTCACGAAGAGTCCCTTCCGTCATCCACCCACTCTTGATGATGGTGATCCCCCGCCCGTTCCGCCGAAGAACTCTGATGAAACTCACTTACCCACACCATCTTCCTCTGCCTCCCCAGCTCGCTCGTCGTTGGTTTCAAAGCGCTTTCATGGGCCTAGGATACTCGGTGGTGATATACACAAGCGGCAGCGCAGGAAGACTGTCACCTTTGACGAGCGTTGCGATGTGGTCGAGTTCGAACGGGATGAGGCGGAGATGGAGGACGATCCTTTTATGTCAGAAGACGAAGATGACTATGATCCTCTTGAGGCTGAGCCTGCTGACCATAACGGCGATGCAAACGAAAGCATCAATGGCTTAGTTGACTCCATGCTTCAGGATACTCGCGAACACACGCCGCCTCATGAGGTCGGCTTGCCTCCAGACGTCGACGCTGACATCGAAGCCCCTCGCGACGGAGCCCATCACAAGGCATGTGATCTCGCAGCACCCCATGAACACCTTACATCTCCCTCAGAGACTTCGAAAACAATTCTTACCGATCGGAACACTTACGTTTCTGGCACTCCCCTACGCTCGGATTCATCACTTAACAGTATTACTGCCGCGTCGCCTGGATCCAATGTGCTACTTGTACAGTCCATGCCCGCGGAGCGAAAGCAGGCCGATCGTGAGGATGATGCCCTATGTGGAGATGTTGATACATTACCGCCTTCTCCCTCCCCCCAGAAGGACAGGAATAGTCTCAATCTCAATAGCGATCAGGAGGACTTGGTCCCGAAGTTTGATCTTGATATTAAGAGGGGCAGGGAGCAAGAAGGAGCCAGTAAGATCGGTTCTCGATATTCCTGCTCGCTGTGGACTAACTAGTTCGATTTTCCCAGACTGTGGAGTCGCTGATGTCTTTGCTACTCCTATGAAGGAAGAAGTAGAGACCGTGGAGCTTTCCTTTATTTCCGGGTCTTCTTCTCAAGACGAATTAGACCCATCCAATCTATCTATTGGTCATTCAGAAGTCTCACTAACTGGTCTTGAGGCTGAACTCGTGGTAGCGGAAGAGGAACAAGGAGGCCAGACAGACGCTACGCAGCCACAACACGCTTCCACGCCTTCCTCAGTCAACCCGCTCAGCTTGAAGTCGCCTTTGTCTTCCATTCAACGATCTACTGAGTCACACGATGACTATGCCGCATGTTCACTTCCCCGCAGTCGAAGTGCCTCCCCATTCGATTTGCCGTTACCCAGCGAACCTCCAAGTCGTAGCGTAAGCAACTCCTCGATTCCTCCGCCACCACCACCACCAAAGGATGCCATTCGCTTCCGCGAGCAACTTATCATCGAAAGACGCAGAGAGCTTCGGCGACGTGAAGGAGAAGAGGGAGTAGGTCTGAGCAGTTCGCGTCCGAGCAGCCATGTACCGGCTCTTGATGGCATCGAGCGGCCGAGTAGGCGGAGGAGTATGAGTGCTGGCGATGCAGGGCATGTAGATGAGCAGAGAAACGGTTTGCGGGGTGGAATCAACTGTAGAAGAGAAGGAGGGCTTTTAGACATAGTGGCGCTGGAGGGGGAGGACGATCCGCTGGCGGATAGTATTGCGAGGGAGCTGAGAAAGCTGAGTGGAACGGGCAAAAGTGTAAGCGAGCGTGGTCACGTCGCAATACCGCCGCTAACATATTTGTGATATTCTAGAAATATCATGTTCGAGAGCACGAGGGCACCATTTACGCATCTTCGGATGCAGACAAAGTGTCACACGTAGGCAACGCGGGTGACGTGGATAGTGGGAAGGCATGGAGGGCAGTAAGAAGACCTTCTGATATGGTATGCCATCAATTCCAACATGATCCCGAACTCCTGCCTGACAGCTCAACAGAACGACTACGCCAAACAGATACGTGAATATCGAGCGCAGGAGAAGCTCGGGAAGACTCATGGAAAGGTCTTCGTTAGAGGCAAGTGAATTTCGCGTCGAACTCGCTCTCGCACCTTACACTGTTGGTAGTGGTCGCAGTGAGAAACCTGAATTTACCTCTGCCGCAGCAGCCAACTATCATGAACTGTACCCTCAATAATGGCATACATTTCGTTACCACACCAGAGTGTCGCTTGGATAAGAACTGCGCAATCGAGCAAGAATTTGAACTGTACGTATGATGCTATGCTTTCATATGTCCAGTGTCTGATGCTATCTACTTTTAGAATCGAGCATAGCAAGCTTGAGTTCACGCTGACCTTGAAAGTTCGCCGAGATGCTCATATTAACGCCCAGTTCAAGGCGAACACCCCTCCTCCACCTCCTTCACAACCTGCGCTCCCTCCTCCAGCATCCAAGGGTGGCATGCGAAGCTTCTTTTCTTCGCCTAAGAAGGTTTCCAGAGTCGCACCGAGGACTGCGCCACCGCAATTACCGCCACACAAGCTTGAGGAAAACCTTGCACGCTACCTCAAGTCCGATGGCACACTGGCTCGAACATTCGTCTCGTTCAAAGACATTGGGCGACGTTGTGATACGCGGCTATTCGAGACATCATACCCGCTGATTGGGCAGCGATTGGACAACAATGGGAAGGTCACGTCAATGCAAGTCGGCGAGCTCGTTCTCCATTTCTTCCGGTTACCGCCTCTGCCGTGTGTACCAGCTAGCCAGCAGCCGCAAAGCCTCGAAGAGTGCCACCGTGGCCTGCGTCATGTCCACTGGCACAAGATGACCTACTTTGAAGGCACTCTGACGCAGAACGGTGGTGATAGCACGGTGTGTCTGTCATTTATTTCCGTCTCCTGAGTTAACGACACTTATTGGGACGTGGCGATCTCTAACAGACATGGCGGCGGCGGCACTTCCGTGTGATTGGTGCAAATCTTGTCGCATACAACGATGTGACCAAGAAAGTGACGGCTACTATCGATCTGCGAAAGGCCGTGGCGGTGGAGGACACAGAGGATTTGCGGACACAAGCACTAAGCCCCACTTCGGTGCGCAGTAGCCAGTACGATGATGGGCTATACAGTGTCGAACGCTCCTTCCGGTTGCTATTTCAACGTGACGAAGAGATAATCTTCTTTGCTGACACGGATGAAGATAAGAGCAGATGGTGAAATGATTAATACTAGCAATGTCTCCACTCCAGGCTGATCTATGTTTTGTTATCAAGGCTTGAGGTATTGTGGGCACTGGTTGGACGTATCCCGCCAAACCCACTATGGGCAGAGCTAGTATGGCAACGACAACGAGACCTCAACAAGGAGGCCTGAGCTTCGATTAATGGACAGGCAGACGCATAGCTGTTTACCTGACTAGTCAGACTTTTGCGACACCCCATCTCTTTCCTATCAGGCACTCTTCTGCTTGCTACCCGCAATCTTGTAGATATTACACACGTAGTCACAATTTTCCGTTCATGTTTACCTTCGTTCTCCTTCGTAGACTTGGCTGACAGTTGTTGAACACCTAAGGCTATAGTCACTGTCTCTGGCGTCTCACTCTATATATTGTATCTTGATTTCTTGCTGTCCCTTGTACCATGTAGTGCTGCCACAGTCTGATTCTGAAGTCAGATTCGAACCTGAACTTTTCCGGACCTGACTGAAGCCCAGATAGTTCCAATATCAGTTGTCTCCTTCACAGACCTAACACAATAAGGTAGGGCTCATAGGCATTTGATTTGATCATGTGCAGAACACTGAACTGTGGCTGCATGGGAGCTTGCAGTCATAGATATTGTATCATACTTATGCTCTGCTTCAATGAAGGTTTATAACACTCTGTTACGATTACCCGGACTTATTTTCTTTCCATCTTACTGCTTACCCACCTTATCAGCCATCATTCCCATATCACTTACAAAGCAGTATTCCCTCACACATTTCAAGCTATTTTTACTATCTCTAACTCATCCACCTCACTGGATACACAAGGTGGATATCTATGACTCATACTGTTCTATTTTTACTTCTGACTCGTATCCCTGTGATCCTATTGGAAGATAAGGGATTACTTACATCTGACACCCACACACAGAAGGAAGTCCTACCCTCAAGTCTCTCATATAAATACTGTACCAGACTGTAAGGATGAGTTAAGCTTATCCTCTTGTACAATACAGTGTACTGTCATGACCCAGTCTGGTCTCTGCTTACATGGTCCAGTCTCTGTTACAATTTTTCCTTGCTTTCACTTACTTGTTTCCTTTCTTGTTATTCCAGACATCCTCGGACTTACTGTACGCTTTGATCCATACTTACTTGGAGATCCCCTGTCAGGGTACAGAGTATTGGACTCATTTCATCTTCACACAGGTTCCCATCATCCCTTGCTGCGCACTTATACTTAGCCTGTCTTATCTGCCTATGGCAGATATCCCTCCTATCATCATGACTCATTCTGACTCATTTACACTCATATGGTATCACGTTCTCATCTGTTCTCCTCATGTATAAATACTTGACTCATTGATAGAACAAGCCTTAAGCTTGTTCTCTTGTACTTTACTGTACTCGAATCCAGGAGGCTCTGCCTCACATACCACTCTTGTCTTTCTCAAACCTGGTAGCTTGACGCTAGCCAGTGCTCTGTGTATCCCATTCACCTCAGCCAAGGAACCAGGCTAAGCTTTGCCTTTGGAACCACTGACTTATCCCGTATCCCGATAGGACCTTGCTGACATCCGTCACACTAAGTCCTTACAGTCTCCACTTACATGAGCCAGTCTCTGCTTACATTTCTGGACTGG
>QLPM01005997.1:0-13179 GCA_003314695.1 Albatrellus sp. MG142
GGGGGCTCCTCATCGACCATCGTCTGGGATGCCGCCAGAATGGTCAGGATCGGAACAATAATGAAGGAAGGGTCACTTGGCCACTTTACGCTGTCTCCTGATGGTCGTCTGATAGCAGCCATTAAGGACCTAGGACATCTCAGGATCCAGCTCTGGGATGTGCCAACTGGGCGCATGATCGCTGAAAACAAAACACGGGACATGTTCATCACCGACGACCTATATCGTATCGACATCGGGACCGACGGAACAAACGTCTTCGTGGTGATGTTACAAGAGAGTTGGGAAGGGAATGGAGAAGAAATGGAGAGCGGAAGGGACTTGCCTGAATCGGCCTCAGGCTGGGTCAACAACGCTGACGTGTCTGGCCCCTCCCCGATCTAACGGTAACAATAGTTCATGGTCGGCTCGTTCGCTGCAGCGTGCATAGGACTGGAGATGCAGATCATGTAGATCACACTACATCGGAGCAGGACAGATGCATGTGCAGACTTGAGAATGTGGAGCCCTACCCAGAGGACACGGACTGGATGAAGCCGCAACTAGGAGGTCCGTTTTTTGGTGTTACCATGGATTCCAGAAAATTGCAGGCAAAGGTCCCGACCCATAATGCAATGGCTTCGACCGTGCTCTGGCTGCCTGCAGGTCTGACGCTGGAGGCCAGTCGCAATCAGTTTTTTCCTGGCGCGGCCCGTCGTCGGTTGAGGTTGGGATACCACGGGAAGATAGTAATGGCCTACATTGACGGACTAGGATACGTCGTGCTAGACTTTGGGAACAGGTCCGAGCTCAATTCCCGATTTGAGGTGCTGTCTATTGATTGCTGCTCGCATCAACAGTCCTTACTTCAACGAATTCCGTAGTGGCATAACCACGCAAAACATGATGTATGCGCAATTTATACCAAATGAAATTCCATTCGAAATGCATGCATCCATACGAATGAAGCGTTCACCCCTTCGGGCTCAGGATTCCGATGCCCTATCTACAGACGAGGATTCGAATACCGAAGTCAGCGGGACTTTAGATGAGTCCTCGGACGATGCCTCAGAGCAAGAGGACGCAGAGACGCAGGAGGAAGCGACATGAGGTATTTCCACAACACGTACGTCTCGAGGACCTCGCTGCGGCAACTGTCGATGAGTGTATTCCGACACGCCATCTTCATGTGACGACGCGTCGGACAAGCATCGCTGATATCACAGCATCTTCACCAGTTACTAAACCACATTGCCACTGTAGCATGGCTAGACCAAATACTGATGGTCCTGAGATAAATTGCCGAACTCTATTTACCCGAACTCGCGCGTAGCCCGCGAACATGGAAACAATTATGGTTGTGTGCTGCGGCAATGTCGTTGTGATGTACTCCCACGAGTGGGCTCCCAGACTTTTTTTCTTTTTTGTTTCCATTGTTGTCTATCAGGGCGAACCCGTCCTATGTAAGGCATATACTGTACAGTACCGTGCGCTCGCCTGCCTGCCTGGTTGGCTCCCAGACTTACGCCTGCTGTGTTGCGCTCTTGCCCACGCTTCCTTCCTACACCAGCGCCTGCCCGATCTCAATACCTAAACCAACTGCTCTGCCTCCCCAATATTATTATTCGCCCTTCTAATGCCCATGCCCATGCCCACATCCGCAAACCCCAGGGAGTCGACGGTGGTTGCATCATCGCCTGTTGACACCCTTGCCGCCGAGGACCAGCCTCACCGTCGCTAACACGAATGCGCAGCGTGCAGTTACAGACGCGCCTTCTTCAGCAACTTCTTAGGGGTATCGTCGCGTACGCCCAGGTCGCCTATCACCCCCTTCTCGCCTGCTAGAATCGTGTCGTGCGGCGACGCGGCCGTGACACGCGGCTGCACTGCGCTGGGCGTGAAGCGACCGAGGACGAGGTAGGGAGTAGAGGGATAGGGATGGAGAGGGTCAGGTTGTGAGACGCGAGGCGTGGGACCGAAAATGATAATAATGTGAGATGCGAAGCGGGACTCAGGCTGAGGTAGGACCCAGCCTCGCGTTTTGGATCCATCGGCGCGTCCAAGACTTCTTGATCTTCTCTTCACAAATAGTCTCTATATCATGTCTTCCTGGCAATTTCTGCGTCTCGCGCCCGGTGTGCGTCAAGAAATCGCATTGAAGTTGCCACATGCTCGAGGTTCAATGTGCCAGCATCCATGGCATTTTCAAGGCCCCTCGTCCGCCAAATATATGCATCGTGTTCTTCTCCGTCTTACGCCGTTACTGCCAGGCATTTCGAAAGGGTCCGCTGTCGTGCAGAGGAGCAAAATTCGTGGCGAATCCTACGTCCTTCAAGAACACCGTCGGACTCATATTCGTATTACCGCTGACTTGAAGCTACTACGAGCGTTTGTAACGAGTTATCCACAGCTGACCTAGCATGTTCTAGAATCTGACTTGTGGGCCGTGTATTCATCAACACATTGAAGCACCATATTTGAACTTTTCATGTGGGACGCAGTGGCTCCACGATAACGACTAACCCGAACTCATCACCTTTGCACCAGACCCCAACTAGCAACCTTTCTACTCTCCAGGATCTCCCACTCGCGAAATGTCCCATGCTTGAATTTCCTCTAATTCCGGAATCATTCCCAGCAAGAAAGCCAAGGGTATTCTCGTCGTGGCGTCCAGACCATCAGTACTTACACTAGTCCTGAACATCGTGGTCTGGGCATTCTCAGATTCCCCTCCTCTCCATGTTGCAGCATTGATCCTTATCAAGGTTATGGAGGTGGTCGGGGTACTGCATGTTTTCTGTAAATCCTAGAGAATATCAGTGGCCGTTAATTTTCCGGACAGAAAGCAGGCCAGAATGCAGATGATGCCGCCAAGCTGACGCCGTCCTTTCCCAAACTTGTCACGATGCTTAAGGGCTAGCTGAAAAACGCTGCAGCGTGTCCGCTAGCGCTCCAGCGGCGCATAGAGAACCCGACTACATTGCTTTATATCTCTTCACTGCCGCGTTTGTGCCCATGAAGTCTAATAAGTGCATAGGACGTGTAGTATATTGTCAAATTGACAGATAACCTTCAGCAGATCAAGAGATAGCCGATTCTCCATGCAGTAAAAGATGCCACAGGCGTAGCTGCCTGTCTACAGAAACTGAAATGGACCTTACACAGCTTCGTAGTAGGCAGTCCGCGATTGCCGATGATCGGCTTATGACTGAAACATGAATACATGTCGAGAGTACGGTCATGATAGAATTCGGAATTTAGGTCAGTGTATGCACGTCTTTGTGCACCTGACACTTGCCTAAGAATTGCGAACTCAAATGGGCGACCGCGTTGACAATGTGGAAAATGCAGCTCGTGCGGATGCTGAGATCACACGTCAGAACGTCCATGCCGTTGTCCAGGTGTGTTATCCCATAGCTCGCTTGGTCCTATCAATGTCACTGATGATTGTGTTGGACTGAAGCGCGACCAAGATGAACCGATTTCGCGCCATGCAGGCGCAGCACGATTCGGTCGGAGAACCCAGCGAGTGTCATGTACTCCAGACACAAGGACGGAGATCCTTCGCAGAATATACGACTGGTACAACGGCAGAATAATTCAAAATAGGCGACTCACAGTGGTGGTAGTCTACCAGAGCAGATAGGTGCAACATTCATTGCCTCAAGATTGCGTAGGTGGGATCAAACGTGAAGTCGAAGGGGCGGCCTATGACCATACCGAACTCAATTCCGGAGCTCGTGTCTAGGGG
This sequence comes from Albatrellus sp. MG142, assembly GCA_003314695.1. Classification (NCBI taxonomy): domain Eukaryota; kingdom Fungi; phylum Basidiomycota; class Agaricomycetes; order Russulales; family Albatrellaceae; genus Albatrellus; species Albatrellus sp. MG142. The sequence goes on from QLPM01005997.1 coordinate 3,731, forward strand.
CCGACGCCCCAGCCGCTAGCTTCAAGCCTCAGTTTGCGGAGTCCCGGACGGAAACACGCTTGACGTGCGCTCCCCGTGCCTCCCCCTAACCAGACTGGCAGCCTGCAGTAGGTAGCGTAGAAGACCATCATTTTTATCACTGAACTTTATGTAAGATTATTCTATGTGTACATTGATTCTTTGTGCCCCATCAGCAGCGTGACTACAGTAACCAGCACCGACTTCAAGCGAGGCGACACTTCGAACCGAATAATCACCCGCATATTTGAGATAGGGGGACTGAATGACAAGGATAAGGCGGGGACAAGAGATAAGGGTAAGGGGACGAATGCTTCAGCTCAGTATTGATTCGCTGCCAACAGACATACCTCCCATGTACCCATTGTACTGCCTATTCCTCAGATATCGATAGCAAGATAAGCACCTCCAATCTTGAGTGCTGGCAACTGGCGATCGGTACCGTTCCTCGCCTCAAATTCCCAGCCCATGGATTGAGGACCAATATCATGGGTCTTCAACAGGACGGAAATCTGGCCACGGTCCCAATCAAAATTCGTGAGCGCTGTGAAGACCTTCGGTTGACGATCAAAGGCAGGATTAAAAGTTATTGTGCCTTTGAAGTTCTCCGAGGGTACTCCTTGGAAAGTACCCATCGAGATGCCGCGGGCGTTCGATGGGAACGCAATCCACTGTACCTGAGCGTTGTTGCGTTGATCAACGGTAAGACTTTGGTTATTCAAAGTAGAAATATTGATGGTAAATCCGGCTTCATCAATATCTGCTGCATATATTTGGAGCCAATGGTGTGGCCTTTGCACGGACCAGCCAGTAAGACCAATAAAGACCTTTGGGGACAATGAGAAAGGGCGGGAGAAAGGGATTCGTGCGTGGATTCGATTCGCGTCCTCGCGCATGGAAGGAGACATAGATAAAGTGTCGAAAGTACCAGTCTGAAACAGACAGCTGGTTCGGTTGACTTGGAGCCAAGAGATTTCTGAACCAATTAAGGAATGATCGCCTCCGTAGCACGAACCAGATCTCAAACAATAATGTCCGCATGTGATAGAGAATGAACGGCTATTCTCCTGGTAGGATGGAAAGGCAGACTCAATGTCGCCTCGTAAAATATTCGAGCCTATGGCGATTGTCGGACCGATAGTCAGGGCAGTGTCAGTCGTCATCTTGACTGAAAGTTTGCCGTTACAACAAATTAACCCCACATCATAGGCCGTCCGAGGGTACGCATCACTAGCGAGATCCATGTCCTTGTCGGAGAGTTGTATTGGCATGTCGAATGCGGGGCCATTTCCAACGAATGAGGGAGGAAGCCAATACTTCATAATGGACCGCATATCTGAATCAGAGTAGTGTTCAATGCTTAAGCTGGCCTTGCTAATAATATTCCTGTCGACGGCCTTCATAGACCATCCGAAATGATCCGCATAATACGAATAAACCTTCGGCTTGTCCAAAGTGACGTCTGCAATCGTATATGGAAGTTCATGCGCAAATCCGATCGCGTGGCCCACCTCGTGAAGAATGATCGCGCGTGCGGTGGTGGGGTCAGTGTCGTCCGAGATAGCAATATTCATCGAGGGCTGAGAATCTGCGATGCATTTAGATCCGGATCCCACGTACGACCAGCACGTGCCGTCGTTTGTAAAGGAGATACGAATTTCAGCGTCACCAGATGTAACCCATTGAAATTGAATATCTGAATTGTCCTCCCAGGCGACAGCATGTTCCTTCACCTATCGAAGTCGAAAGGCATATGTTACATCGACATACTAGACTGAGGGCTTAATCACGACGCACCAAATTCTGAATGCTTTCACTTCCTCCCAGGAAGCGGACGCGAAGTATGACGTGACAGCCCCAAAGATGATGGCGACTCTTTTTAAGCAGCTGCCGATTGTTGGGGTGATTGTTGAGGCCTGTGAGCACATGTTCGGGTGCGAAGATCTCAGTACAGAATAATCCGTCTTTATCGATCTCGGCCGCATCGGAAGGGATAGACAGTGTCGGCGGAGCGCACAAACACTCGCTGAATGGCGGATTGTTAAGATGAGACAGAAGATAGCTTGAACGACGCTGTTCGACCACACAGCCATCGTCTGGATCACCTAGATCACCTGGTTCTCCAATCATTCACTTGGTAAGATAATATGTAGCATCGGCTGACATAACCTACTAGAACGAATACCAATCGAAACTGTCTTGGGAGAAGAGAGCGCCGAAGGATCCTCATCTTCTGTTGCCTATACCACAGACCAGAATGAGGGGAACGATAAATGCGATCATGCTTTTCTTTACTCACCGTCTTCATGCCAGATACAAGGTCATCAACTAGGCGTTGTGTCTTAGCAACATTGTCGGCGCTCTCTCCCAGAAACCCATTGATTTGCAATGAGATCATTGCATTGGTCTGGAGAATCTCGAGCATGGCGTTGTCGCTTTCGTCCCGTTTCGAGAGAAGACTCCTAAGTTTCGATTGTATCGTCCTGTCTCTTTCAGTGAACGTCGAGACCACATCGATAAGCTCTTCTGTTTGCATAATCGTCTTTTCTTGTTGTGCGACATGGGCTGCCAGCGTGCGCTCGAGAGCTGCTTTTTCGCTACCAAGCTGCGAAATTATGCTGCTTAAGCTTTGCTGGCTATGGAGTAGTTGATCTGCAACAGAAGTTAAATTTTCCAGAGACGACTGGGAACTCATGTAGGACCACGTCGTCGCGGGGGAAGGTGTATCTGAAGGGAAGTAATCGTCTGCTGCAAGGTGAGCTTCGAGGGGTATACAAATAGGAGCTACTAACTTGCCATCAGGTAGGTGTAACGGGGAGAAGGATACGGTGTTTAAGATTTGCACTTGCCAGACCTCGAGGAAGCCATGCCACATTGCCTCAAAGCCATGTCGTCATCCTAGCAGGCGCCGGATAGAGAAGTACTAGTATTAGTGTACAACATGCAGACGCAGCATCCTCACCAGTTAGATCACAAGTACTACTGTAGTTATAGCCGACCAAGTAGGAGAATGTGGCGACGGGCTACGGCCACTGCAGAACATTGCTGATTTCTACCCCAGAACTAGAGCCCTGCTTGGACGCGAACGCGAACATACCTTCAAAATTCTGAATGAGTCGTGTTGGATTCTGCTCCTGGCTCGGATTTGTGAAGGCATGGGTCGAGGGAGCGATGGTGTCGTGATGTTCGTACCCGTGAAGTTCGAATGATGTCTAGTCTGAGATCTGAAGGCTCCTAGACGGAAACACATCGCATGCGCTCAGGTTCTCGCCCGCGCTTCCTCCTACTGCCGTAACACTAGGACACCGGCACCTCCCCCACACAGATCTTATACTACGTATAAGTGACCCTGGGCTCTCTCGCATCTATATCAAGATGCCCGCTCGCAAGCCCCACAGACGTTGACCCTCTGACTGATGGTCGGAAAGACAGTAGATACTAGAAACAAGAGACCACTAACACCCGGAGCGCATATGGTTCGCCCTCGGTTATGGTTATGGCATTATATAGGTTCAATGAATATGCGATCGTCAACACAGGTGTCCGAGCCGCCGCACGTTTGACACCATGGACGGATTACTGGCGGATTGTCAAGACATCCTGATCACGACGACACGATTCGTCTTCTGATCGGACTTGGTGACTTCGCGCACTTCACCGACGCTGTACTTGCTCCTCACCCTTTCGCACCCGTGTCGGGTTGGAGAGCATCAATACCACGCTGATGCGCTTTTTTGCCCACATAAGAGCCCTCATTTGTCTATCGAGCTCCCGCTGTACACACCCACCTTTAAGTTATCTAGTCATTGTTACCTCACGCGAGTTACTGTATGAAATGCGACCCTGCTGCCTGACGCCGAGGGGGAGATGCAATACGATGTAGAAGGAGTCAGGCCGCGTATTTTCTATGTACTCCATGAAAACAATGCCATCGTCAAGATCTCCCGCCTGCCAAATCACTGCGGCGTGTCCGTCTCATGACATTGCCACAGAGATGTCGAAAAGATCTGCTGTCGTACAGAGGAGCAGGGTATGGGACAAATATGCCTCCTCATTGATAGTGTCGGGCTCATGAACATATTACCGCCGAGCTAGTAAGAGCATCTGTAACTGTTGTTCACAGCCGGCTCAGCCTGTTCGGAATCTGATATCAGTACTAGTGATGTGATGACCGTGTATCAATCAACACGTTGTAACCCTCTTACACCGCGACCAACCCTCTATTCTCCCGCTCTCCATCTGTCGCTGCGACCATGTCTGATGCTCCGATCCCCTCCGTGTTGGAATAGCAAACTGGCGCATGTACGCGCGCGCATATTTGTTACCATACGCTAGTATTATTTTCAGCCGCATGCTGCGGATTTGTCAGTACTGTACAGTTTTGAACTTTCTTCCGTTGATCTCTAGTGTAGATATCTTTTCCTCAGTCATTCTGGGTATGCTTGACTGAGGCTGTGTGCTAGCTTGCTGGGATTTACAACATGACATTGGATGGGAATGGATTTGCTCTACCTTAGAGAATAGTTAGTTTGGGCGAGCTAGTTTTTATTTGTTCGTATTTATGTCTTTCAAACTCAGATAGGTCCTATGACCGCTACACCTATTGCTCAGTTGCCCCACTCGTTGGTGGGTCTTGCTTCTGTGCCACAACTAACAATGGATCCATACATCGTTTATTGTAAAGAACTTCCTTCCTCTCAAGCTCTTCTCATTATTCCTGTGGTGGATGCCTCTAGATATTCGACAAAACCTTTGAAATGGATCCGATATATAATGGCTGCTGTGGTTGGCTGTGAAGGTGACTTGGCCATATACACCGGAGATGAAAACGATCACGAAAGACAAATTCTCGATTTGGAGGATGCGGCCCCCCAACATCGAAAATTATGTTTCATTCCCGTGGGCCATATCAGTTTCGTAGATATCGACGGCTTGAATCATCAGAAGTCGTCGCAATTTTCTTCACTAAGCCGCGCAGGGTTTAGAGACAACATTGTGGGGAGGGATGGGAGCTGCACTGTTACTGGATTTGACGAAGAGGTTTGCAACGCGTGTCATCTCATCCCTCACTCAAAGGGAAATGAGGTGTGCTACTCGTACACTCACAGAATCTTTTACATATTGATGACCTGCAGTACATTCAAGCTCTTTGCCATTGGAGAACTATCCCGGAGGCATTGGAAATTGACAATATTGACGACGTTCGAAACGGGATTCTCCTGAATTCCATAGTTCACCATTACTTCGTCATGTCCGATTTGGCCATCTTACCTGTAAGTTTATGGAGGTTCAGCTGTTTGTTCGAATATTCACCAGCTATAGACTCCCAATTTTGCTCTGGGTATGGAGGAAGTCTTACCGCGTCCAACTTATCATGACCTATCCTTCCGTTTTACCCCACATTTATTTTTTAGTTACAATCCTCCCGATAGCCTATTAAGCATCATTCAGCGAGATCTGCGCCACCCAGTGGAGATGATCGATGAATGGCCGAAAGACTGGCCGCCGGCTTTTCTATGGAATATTATCTACGGCATCCTTATTGCTAAGAAGTACGGAAATCGGAGCGTTGTTGACATTGCAAGCACTGCACCGAGGACGAACCTCTATCCGGAAGGCATCCAAACAGCCACCCTGCAAGCGAAGAATGTCGTTGAGCTCAAAAAACAGGAACATAAACAGAGGAAAGAAGAGCACGACAGGTTGAGGGATGAAAGAGCGACTCGACGAGGGGCTCAGGACCAGCTCAGCGTCTCCGAAGCAGCTGATCTAGTCTTCTCTCTGTGGATGAATTCCCTTTGGGGGCCATCCGGACAGGCTGCGCGGTCGAGAGCAATGGCAGAATGCACAAGGCGCGAACAAGAAGAGCTCCGTATGATGTCAGAAAGAGTGGACCAATGGAGGAGCGAAGTCGCGGATTCAGCTGACTGAAAGTTGTTGTGGATAAAGGACAAAGTAGAGAACTGTTACTGACCTCGGTCTGTAGTTGGAAGACAGAGTGCGATGTATAACTAAGTCTATGTAAAATCTCACTTGTTCTGTCACCATGGCCACTTGCACATTGTAGGTGACACCTCTGTGAGCGGGTGTGCACTGGTGTGTGCTGTGGTTACCAATATCCTTGACAAAGTCTACCTTACAGAGCTATCTACAGGTATGGTAAAAATACACAGTCTTCCAACTACAGACTGAGAGTATCTACAGACACCACATGTGTGTGATAACATGAGAATGAACGAACACCGGTGCACACACATGCTCTGAGTTATGCAAAGTGCACTAGATGGGCAGTTCATCTCAGTGTCACACTATACAGCAGACAACTGAGGTGGGCTGGCTCTCCAAGCACAGTATTTATATGTAAGGGGACAATGGAGAAAACATGCAGGGCAAAAGAAAATATGTAGCATGTGCACAGTAAGCAAAGTGTTGCGTGCAGTAAATAAAGCGTCATGTGCGGGGCAACAGGACATCATGGCTAGGGATGCCAACTGTAGACCATATGAGCTGTATATACGGCACCATTGATGAGCCTGGCTCACATATGGCAACAGAACACGACCGGAATGGACACTTCTGCCACTAAAAGAGGGCTGCAGCGTCTCCAGCGCATCCTCGGGGAGAGGTTGGCAGCACCGTAGTAGGGCGTGATACTTGAAGGCGACGTCATAGCAGCAGTTACAAGACAACATAGTATTACACCAGTACAATCCATGGGATCCCCACATGTTGAATGCGAAGCCCTTACACATCGGCAAGTTTCAATAACGCTTATGGCCAGCTACAGGAAGACGGCTAAAAATTCAACAAAAGCAACTGGACCAAAAAAAGCGAAGCAATTGCCACACGCGAAAGAAGTGTCAAACAAAGATACGGTATGGCAGCGAAACAAAGATTCGTGATGTGTGACGATTGAACGCGACCGCCCAGCACGGCAGACATATTTGGAACAAAGGATAAAAGAAATTGTTCAATGTTTGTTTGTTTTTCTTCTTTTTCTTCTTCTTTTGGCAGTGGAGAGAAGGATGGTCTAAAGGAGAAGAAGTAACGAAGGAAGTTGCATATTTGATACCTACAGAAGCGGTTAACTATGGTGAAATTTCAGAAGCGAACGTGGCAGACCAAACGCACCAAGTTCAAGTGTTGGGTCACTCCGAGGGGGGTGCCAGATGGTCGGCCAATCGCATCGAAAGACAGGCCAAGGTTAACGCTGGGTTCGCGGGAGGACTGTACAGAAGAACCGACATGTCGCAAGTGTAGAAATTCGAGAATCCGTGGACCTGAAGATTGGTATCGACAACCCCCGCTCTGCCCCCGGGTCTGTCCATTCGCATCGTACCAACCTCGTGTGCGAAGACTCCACTGCCAAGAAGGGAAAGACGCGGAGTGTCAGGAAGACCCGTGGTCGGGAAGTCAGGAGGGATAGATTCAAGGTGCTTCGGCTCAATCTCGCCCTTTGCTATGAGGTCGAGGTAGTATCGGTATTCCTTCGGTGACAAATACACCATGACGTCGTTGCGGATCTTCGTCGCCAGCTCCTGCATCTCGATTTGCGATTTTTCGTCACTGTATGTCTGCTGACGCCTGAGACGGACGGTTGGATGCAGTGAAGCAGTGCTCATGACTTCATTTTGTTCATCCAGATCAGCTCCAAATTCCAGTAAGACGGCAATGGTATCGAACTCATCGTCCTGTATGTCATGGTGTCCTTTCACATGCGAAATCAGGGACCCGTTCTTTTCCAAATACTGGTTGATGGGAAGAGATGAGCTGCCAGCAAGAAAGAAGTTGCTGTTGACTGTGACGGTCAGAAGGGCGGTTGTACCGCAGATTTTGATCATGGCCTGGAGACTCATCGGATCTTTCAAGGTTGTGCCCCAGGGTCGCCTGGCAAATCTGACCCCCCAAATCGCATGATCTATCAGTCCTTTACCAACAAGGCGGTTATGAAGATGCAGGCCGCTGTTGAGAGCGATATCGGCAGTGTTGATAGTCCCAGCGGAAAGAATGACTTTCGTTTGCCCCGTGGAAATCTGATATGTCTTCTGGTTGGACGTCAGACGTACCGTCAGAGACTTGATTGATCTGGATCCGATACGTGAGCTACATTGCCACGAACTCGCTAGAGTAATGATGCCTCATACCGGGTGCTAGCCGACGTTTTTGGCTTTGGGTGGATGCCGAGTCGAATTACTTCGGTATCCATAAGAACCGTCAAGCACTCATCCCGGTTATAGATGCGGTTGAGGAGCGGCACGGTAGTGCTGTAGGCTCACTGTGGAAAGCGATAAGGCACAAGGGATAGCAGTTCTGTTGCAATCGGTCCAATGTCGACGTCGTGGCCATCTATCTTGTTGTCACTGATCGCCTTCGTCAGTTCTTCTATTTCCTTTTCAAGCTCAATTTTTTTAACCTCGTTTGCATTAAAGAGTGCCCTGGGGTAATGATGATCTTTCTGAGAATGGTTCGTTACGAGATCGAAGGCCTTCTTGAAATAAGTGTTCTCAAGGTCGTCTGCTACGGCTTTAAAAAATTTCTCTTGGAGCGTCTCCTTGTCAGTACGCGGGGTCCAGAGTCCCCAGACGACCGAGCGACCACCTAGGCAGTACAAGGGACCGCCAACAAATGGCTCAGAGTCTTTTGCGGTTCTTTGAGCTTGTTGTATATGATTTCGTTTCCCTCCGGCGAATCGTGCCTACCCCGGGCGAAATCGGGACGGGAAGTATTGCAGATGTGGGTTGAGAATGTCGGACCACCCCTTTCGATCAAGAGAACCTTTTTCTGTCGTTGGGCCAGCTCCTCGGCAAGTATACCCCCACCGAATCCACTGCCGACGATGATGAATTCATAAACGTCAAGGTCAGTCAGCTGAGACACGACGTCGATGTCGGTTTCAAAGAACTCATCCATTTTAAACCTGTTGGATATATTATCTGGTGAACAACGAACTGTACGTTATTTGGTGAACGACGAACCAAGAGTCTAGTTTGTATGTTGATGGCTAGTGCTGCGGCAAACTGAACTTCGCGCGGTGACTAACAATCCTGCTGTTAGACTGGGAGAAATCGGTGAAGGAGGTTAGATCGAAGTTGCCTGCAGGAAAGTCGTAGGCAGGGCGGCACTTTGGGCTCTGAGCATTTATGGGGCTGGAATAACGCTATATATGTAGAAAGCTCGAGCGCTTGTTTATTTCTCGCAATGATCATGAGTGTAAGACGAGACTCACGGACTCAGCCTCGTGTCTCCGAATACGTAGTGCGGAGCGGGGATTTCCAAGCACCGGACTTAAATCTCGAAGCTCTCTACATTCCATTCATATGGCTGAACTTCCGTTCCCATCCTAGTTTCAGATGGTCTGGTATACGGGTGCGCAAGTTAGTCTCCCAGAGGTAGAGTAGACATGAGTCAACCATTACACCTCGAATCTGTGA
>QLPM01006062.1:0-10660 GCA_003314695.1 Albatrellus sp. MG142
GGCATCGTTGCTGCCGCTAGCGATTCCTCGTACAACTCACTTTTTTTTCACAACGCATAAAAGTCAAAAAATGCATGATTTTAGTGCCGCACTGGCTTGGACCTAATGCATATCATGAGCAGTGTTGCCGCAAGTCAGGAACTCGTAGCCAACTTGCATCGTCGAGTTTCACACTGGTGCAACTGCAACTCGCAAGCTCGGAAGCCCCCAGACCGATCGCTCCACCAATCACGATATTAGAATTTCGCGTCCACAGCATTGCGGCAGTATTGCTCGTTACTTGAGGAGCTGAAGATGGTTACGTGCAAATCAAAAGCAGATACACCATGTGCTAAAAACTAAAGGATGACTATGAGGAGTGACCATCAATATTAACCATATTTTGCAACAAGTCCAATAGCTCATCGGCTTTGGCGGCTGAAACTAACGCCTATATCACTGCAGCTGTTGATGGACATAAGACTCATGAGGACAACATGGTTGTGAGATGTGGGGTGAAATGATCCGTGAAATGTCAAGTTTGGAGAGGCTTGTCTCGGCTGTTGTGATGATCGCATGCAGGTGTAGCCACTGGGACCAAGAGGTTCAGCACATGAGTAATGCAAAGCCCAAGCGGTCATTTGCAGTTGGAGCGGCAAGCCGTGTTCAGCGAAGATTTTCGTACGTTTGTTTCGTTTTTTTGCCGATGCGCGCGAGACCGTACGCGCGCGCTACTATACATAGAATTTGTCTCCGATATATATTCCATCATTTGTTAACTCTACTTTACAAAAACCCCTGCGTATTTACAGCATCTATTCGTCATCGCCCCTCAGTCACTGCCCTAGAGAGACTGAGTTCAACTTGTATTACTAGTTCTCGTCAAGCCTGTGTTTTTAATAGTTCATAAGTTGCCAACCAGATAACCGCCAGGGGTGAGTGCAAGACGTCTGCTCGCTTAAGCATATACTCAGATTTACGTACAAAAGAAAAACACGAGGTGGCAAGCTGATGGAACTGAAGTCATGTCACAGAAGCAGGAGATGTTATATTCTACAGTGCTGAGGAAGTGCAAGCAATCTACTACATATAATATATAGATCACCGTTTACAAGCTTATGGGAAAATATTTGTAAGGAACTTGCAAGCTACGCCGGTGTGAAGCTTGCGGTGCCAGCCCAAACGAGTTACAAAAAAATCAAGCCAAGTTCAATTCACACCAGTGTCAGTTTGAACTTGCGGCAACACCAATTACGAGAAAGTCTGTTGTTATATCCTGGCGTAGAACGCGCGATAGCTGTGTGCGTCCGGACCCATGATAGTCCCGTAACGAAAACGACCGTGTGCCAATATGAGCCGGAAATTCACGTGCGTGCAACGTGTGTGGACGACGGAGAGCCCCACCTGGCGCCCGGGTCGGAGAAAGCAAGACTGCCAGTAGAATGCCACGTTGTCCTCAAGGGTAGCGGGTGAAAGCGCAGCAAGAACTCCGCGCTGGCGCTGTGTATTCGGCAGCGATCGGTCTGTGCACGCACCCACGCAGAGAAAGAGCAGGCGCAGTTGCACTCGCAGTCGGGTGAAGGTATATTATATCTCTGTCCCACTCCGTCCAGCGCTACTCGAAATACAGCCCGTGGTGTTTCTGACTTAAATTGCGTCATATAGTCACGTGCATGCGAGGGAGACTGAGCATGAGTGGCTTGCGTCTGGCTCTGCAACCGAGTCCTGCATCCTTCACCCCATGCGCATCTCCATCTCCTTCAGCCATCCGCAGGCTGGACTCATAACCCAGAATCTTAGATCCTGATGACCGCAGTAGTGTCCTTCAAGCCCTAGAAAGCTTTCACGGTGCTCCGTCCGAACACGCTTCCAAGATCGCGTCTATATTACGACTGCGGGACTCCCACCACCAGCATCGCGGTTCGCACATGTGTTGGTCGGCTGAATAAAAACTGACAGACCTGCCGAACCACATGCAGACGCTTCTGAGATGCCGCTTAGTCGCGCTGAGCAATGCGACGATCTGCCATAAATTCCAAGTAAGGGGAAAGGGATGTGCGGCTGGGGCCAGGATCTGAACAGGTCAAAGATTCAGCGCAGAATCGTCATTGGTCCAGAAGCACGGTGGAAAATTCGCGGGGCATCTTGAGCCAGGAGGCCGTCGCTGCCCTGTGACTCGAAGGCAAATATCATCGGAGGCAAATATCACTGACGAATTCAACGTCGCGCCTTTTAAAATTAAAGAAGCGGACGTGGTTCGGCGTCAATATTTCGTCTCTGTGTTTCGTTTCGGTGTAGAGTCGAGGTCATGCGCCATTTCCGCCATCCTGAAGATGTAAGCACCGCCAGTCCATAATTCCATTTGTATGAAAATACCAGACAACCAGAGCGTGGGTGAAGCGCTTTTGAACCCACATAATACCCACGGACCCGAGCCATGTTTTTGGGCACCATGATGCATCTCCCGCGACTCTGTACTGAGAACTTGTCCCCACGGCACATCCGGGACACAGATATCCGATTACCCTGAAGATCGTCAAGTACAGTGGACTCGATGAAAACAGCCTCTCCCCTATTGACAAAGAGCTTCGCACACGGAGAGCAGCGCATCGAGCTTGTCCTCGCCGCAGATCCAGGAGCGTTTCAGAGCAAAACGCCGTGTCTGTGTTGGCACACTTGGGCTGCACGCGCCACAGGGGTGTGGACATTCGTGTGTTTAATGTGCAAATGAGGGTTTGAACACCCACGCACAAAAGGATACATCAGCGAGGAAGTGATAGGAGAGGTTGGCTTGCGGCTTGTCAATCTGAAACTCCAAGGTAGGCACCACCAGGGCATTGGGGAATGACGCATCGTGCTGCGGTTCTGGCCTTCTTGTCCTTCTATCTGTCCGACTTTTGCCTGCCGGTTTGGTTATGCATAGCCTGCACATCCATCGCCTGCGATAGAGTCTACACTGCTTGCATCTCGTCCATCTGAGCCAGCATCGCCACCCACCAGTCGTAAAGCACCATCGCAGCGGGCGGTGACTAGCACCGTATAGATGCGCATAACATTGCGCTTGTCTTTGTCGACTGTTTGATGCCCGTGATCATCTGATTTCCCTGGACGAGGTGGGACGGTATTGTTCCGAGTCAATTGAACCATGATCGGGCTGAGCACCACTGATGCTCCGGCCATGGCACGGCGCCAACACTTGGAAGCTGAGCCGTTCGTCGTCGATAGTATGCCCGCCGCATTAGTATTGGCGAGCGGGAGCAGTCGTGCTCTTAAGATCTACGAGTGGGGCAACAAACAAAAAAAAGCAACTGAATCGCGATCCGCCACATTAGTCGAGCTTCGAAATGCCAAATTAGGCACCGACCCGGATTCGTGCTTCCACACATAACCATAACTTGGGTTATCACCACGACCTCGAAGCTCGAATACGCTCGCACCAACTCGTATCGAGTCATCGATCGATATCGCGCCATCCAAGTAATGATGATTTTGATAGGTTGAGGGCTCCCAGTGGGTGTGTGATTGGCTATGGATATGAGAAGCTGGAAAGTCACGAGGATGCCGGGAATCACTGGCAGGAATCTAGAATGCTGGCAGAAGCCATCGCTCTTGCCAGCGGGGTGGCGAGATACCATCAGTCGGCCCTTGTCCATCCCACGTCAACACTTTCCGGCGGAAAACACACTAGAAGAACCCAGAGGGCCACGACATCTCGGAACTGAAAGTACGCCATACAGCATGGAATACGAGTGTTATCTGGCTACTGACACTTGCCGCCCATACACAAGGTATGTGCGATAGCCGCACAAGTGGAACTCTCCGTCATGTGGATAGAGGCAGCGAACGCGCATGACAAGAATGCCATTAGTCCGCCAGTGCTAAAAATGGTGAGACTCAATAGAAGATTCTTAGAAGTACGGTCGAGGCTGCGCGCGAACAAGCCCTTAGACCCCTCACACGCTCGCTGCAATGTCGGTGAGCGCTGCAATATCGGTGGGCCCATGTCAGGCGTCAACGGCGTTCGTAGTACGGGCTGAGCACCTGATCGAAGCAGCATACGAAGACGGCAACTCAGCCCGCGCGCGGTGCAAGCCTTTATCTGAATACACTCATGAACTGACCTTGGTTTCTGACAAGTCAACTGGACAATAGCACTAGGACACAACAGGCAGATAGAATGCAGAGACAGACGCTTGATGGTCCAGCAGACGATTCTGCCAAGGCTGTGGGGACATACATCTGTCACCAGCCTATACCCCGTACCGCCACGGCGTCAGCGAAAAGCAAGAAAAGACTATGAATGGCAAACAAGCTTCGAAGATGACAGTAGCTCCGGGCGCTGGAGCATACAAGAATGACAAGTCTTATAGCCCCTGAAACCAGGATTTGTCATCACCTTGATAGATGACTCGTCGGAGATACAGCGAGAAAGCAAACCTGTGAAACGGCATCGTCTCGTATGTTGATGACGACCGAAGAGAAGCATGCTGATGTGTCTCCTTGCCTTACACGAAATGCCAAAAAGGCGTTATTTGGATCAGATGAAGGAGGATATATCAGGACCCAAATATGTCTCTTGCGAGATGCTGTACATCGCTGAAGTAGAGGAAGAGGGTGGCTCGTGACAAGATGTCCTCGTACTGCACTGGAAGCCATAAGCTCGCGTTAGTCATGCCTGATGCATGTCAGTTTGCTTCCAATGTCGAGCAAAACAGCCCCATTTGCATATACCGTGGATTCCAGGCCGGAGAAACTGATTTTTTTTGGGGGGAGGGGGTAGTATCCGTGAACAATCCATGGTGCACCGCAACCTGATTCCAGTATCTGAGTTGATATTAATTTCATACAGATACGGGTGCATTTCAAAAATCTCATGCATGAATGATCAGGGGCCAAGACTCGGCTGTCTTCTGATGAAGTCAGCAGCGGAGTAGCAATAGATTCCCGTGATTGCAACCCACATCATGATGGTGAATGGAGAATTTGGCGATCGAAGGTGTCGGCAGTGTGTCGGCGGGCACTAGAATGTGAGCGCCCATTATCCGCATCCGAGTCAGCAGATAGCTGTAGGGGGGTTTCCCAATGCGACGATTCTTTACTACCTGTGTCGTTTGGAAGTTGAATGCGGTGAAAGCTGTCCTTATCAGGAACGGTGCCGCAGAGCCCGGACTTAAAGTTCTGGATCCACTGGGAATTCGAAATAGCTGGTGAAAAAAAAAAAAAGCACGCACACACACACATCTGCGAGATTGCAGAGGAAAATCCGTTTCTGATAGCCGATGGAACAAGGCTGGGTGAATATGGGGAAGGTCAAGGTACTATACCTTCCTAGGTGTTGACGACGATGAACATGGTAACAAAGGCTTTACGGATGAGGAAAGAGGATCTGAGATTTGCGTGAGCCTGGTTGAGTCGATAGAGGGAGCGTTGCTGTATCGAGCCTCGATTACAACAGAAGTTAATGTACATCCTGGTACGCGAGGACTTTGAACATATATGGATAATATTAGCATATGAATCTGGGGTAGAGGCTAATCAAGGCCGGCCGAAGGACAGCTGTAGTTTGACCCCTAATATCGCTGTAAGCAGGGGCAAGCGATGCGTCTCACTGCCAGCGATGCAACGATGTAACAGGGGTACCCACCGCGTGGGGGAGGAAACGGGAACGCTTGTGAACCACGACCGCATGAGAACAAGGCGGCGGCAACGGGACAAGGGTCAGGACGATATGTTTTCTGGAGGATATGTTGTTCGCGGTACGGAGACAACAGTTGCTAAAAGGAGAGCGCCACGGGGTGCTGTTACCGGAAAAGTAACAAACCAAGAGCCGAAAACAGTTAACATCCGTTGTTCCTCATCTAGTACAACCCTTCAGACCATCGCACTTTCGTGTATATAAGCACTTCGCGCTCTCTTGCTCAGGCAGCAAACAACACTTCCCTCAACAGTTCTACAATCACTCTTGTACTTCATTTCCCTTACGTACCTTCCACTCTCCTCAAAATGTTCCACGTCGCGTCGCGCCATGCCCAGCCCACATTCGACATGGCGACTCAGTCTCAGCTACCCGCCTCTCTCCCAGCCCTCAATCTGCCCCGCACTCTTGCTCGCCCTGCCTTTGCAGAGCCCAGTCGCGACGTAGTCACTTCAATCGAACCTGGCCTCGCCCAGGTCCCCTTTGAGTACATCCGCAAAGGCCTGCACGCCCGCGGCGAGGAGTACGTATTGCCTGTCACACGAACTCAATCGTCTTGACTCACCGGTCTCCCAGAATGATGGCGTCCCTTCGGTCCATCCACCTTCCCCGCTCTGTCCCCAAATCCGACCTGCCCAGCACGTTTGAAGTGCCAATGCCCCACTCCGCGTCACCTCCCACACACATACTCGCCGTCTTCACCAGCGCGTCCTCGCGTTCCTCCGGATCCATAGACACCGCCATCCTCGTTCCGGCACACCACACTGTCCTCGCAATAAACTGTGCCCACCTCCCACGCCTCCCCCTCTCGCGCCCGCAGCCACGGCCCACTGGCACCGCTGCACTGCCCGTCATCCCCCTCACAGTCCCTTCGGCCGAGGCCTTTGCACCCCTGCATGCGTTCCTCGTCCTGCATCGGCTTGATGACTTCCTCTACTCCCTCCTTTCTATCATACCCGCGCAGACCTTCGCCGCCGTGCGCGCCGGCGGCAGCGCCGCTGCCGGCCCGCTCGCGCACCTCTCCCCCGCGCAGTTTGCGACGTACCTCGCCAAGTCCGCCAAGGGCGACAAAATGAGCGCACTTATGGGCCTCACCCGCAACGTCATGAATGTCTGGCGCAATGCGTGTGCGCTCGGTATCTTTGACCGTGACCTCTGGGCTGCGCTCGACTTCGCGTGGGAGGCCATCCTCGGTGCGATGCACCTCGTTGCGACATCCAAGGCCTAAAGAGCCAGAAAAGGGCACGGGGCCCCGCAGCGCGGGACCGCTGCGACCCTCTATCTAGACGCCGATCCGGACTCGGATTCGTCAGTTGTAATGATCCTTGCACATAGGTTTCCAGGTTTCTTCTTCGCCTCTTCAAATTTCACACACACTCTATCTGGCTTTTTTTTCTTCCAAAAGACATCACCATATATTCCCCCATTGCCCCCTACCCAATCCCCACCCACCATCGTATTCCCCATGATATCTGGATCAGTGACTACGCTATACGCCATACCCAACCACTTAATCCGCGTTCACCTGGCAATCGTAAATTATTCGAGTGTACTTACTGACAACCTACATCGTCATTGTCCGTCATAAAACCGTGTATCGATTTACCTTTCAATTTCTTCATCCTTCGTCTTCGTCCCCGTGTTTTAACTTGAGAAAAGAGTAAAAATAAAATACATCCGGCTTTTCCAGTATGATTCACGCTCCCGAGATCGGCAAGTGGATACGTACACAGAAAGCTCGATGGCCCCATTGTGGAGTCATTGTGGAGTAAGATAAGAATGGTCTAGCCATGGGAGCGTCGGCATCAGAAGATGGCTTGCGAGATCAACAGCTTCTGTGAAGGTAGAGTGATGGCTGTAGTGTTGATCGATCATTCTATGGTGAATGGTATCTGAGACGTGAGGGGCTTTCGCCAGAACCTTGATAGGAAGGCAACATGGCCGAGCGGTCTAAGGCGCCAGAATCAGGATCTGGTCCGAAAGGGCGTGAGTTCGAATCTCACTGTTGTCATAAGTTTTTTTCTTTATTTCTTCACCCCGAACCTATCTATAGATCACAGCGCCTGGCCCCTTAGCGTGAAATAACTCATGCATACTATTGCAACCAAGACACGAGAAACGATTAATGTAGTATTGACTAACTACGCCTAACAGAATAACTCATGCAGAAACCTCGCGGTCTAGACCCGCCTAACGTGACCTTGTCATTTTCTGCCTTCGTCAAGGCTTGAACACGATTAGACCCCGGCGTATTAGACTGACTGCGTCGGAAGATTATATGATAACTGTAACTCTACATTTCACCCCCCACACCCTACCGGCGTTTGCTCAACACTTTTACAGCCGCCGCCTTGACCACGCCCGCCGCCTTCTCACATTCCTTACGCGAGAGTGACGCGGAGACCGAGATACGGATGCTCGGACGCGTCTCGATAAGCTCCTGCCCGCGCAGACGCTTCGCGCGTGTGAGCCACACTCCTTGCGCGAGCGCCTCGTCGACGATTTCCTGCAGAAGGCGCTCCTCGAGCTCGATGTCGAACGTGGGCGCATCGCGCGGGTGGATGGAGGTCGGGTTCGATACCTTACCGGGCCCGGGTGTGGTCGCCGAGGGCAGTTGCAGCGTCGCTGCAGACGGGAGGCGGACATGCAAGTGAATCATAGGGCTTGCAGGGTGCGAGAGAATGGAGATGCAGTCGACGCGATCCAGCACGGCGCGGATAGCGCGAATGTTATCTTGCAGTGTGCTGAGAATTGATGGCGTGTTACGCAAGATGTTAATGCCCTCGGAGGCGCTAGCAGCGAGTAGGGGAGGAAGGGACGCAGAAAATACGAAAGAAGCGCCGTTGATACGCTACACAGGGAACACTAGTGAGGGAAGGGTTCAAAAATGAACATTATAAGCGTACCTGGTGCTCAGTGACAAATTGGGACCCAGCACAGAACCCACCTGAAGCGTTCAGGCCAAACGCAACAGAGCCTATAATCATGTCGACTTGCGTTGCCTGGGATAGATGTGAGTGACGGATCGAGAGTAACAGCAAAAGGAACCTACAGGAACATTGTAGAGTTCAGTCAGACCACGCCCAGTGCGCCCCACAGAACCGAAAGAAACACCCTCGTCAAGGATCAGACGGTACTTGTACTTGTGCTTCAACTCAATCTTTAGCCACGCAGAGCCGATACGTTAGTTGGTTTTGGCGACCACATGCTGTGACGTACAAGCTTGGGTAGGTCACTCATATCACCGTCCTTCTCAAAGATACCCTCCGTGACGATGAAGCTACGAGTGAGAGGTGCCCGGCGCTTTCTCCGCTCTTTGTCAACGCTCTCCAACACCTCCTCTAAGCTTTTGAGGTCGTTGTGGTCGTACCAACGGATGGTGGATCGCGAGAGTTGAAGGCTTTTCTGGATTGCGAAGTTGACGCCTCTGTCGGCCACGATGATATCTCCACGTTTAGCGAACGCAGGGATGACGGAGGAGATAGTCGAGAACTGCTGCGAATAGAGAATAGCCCGCTCAGTGCCCAGGAAGTCGGCGATGTCACGCTCAAGGTCCATGTGTACGTCTATGGACAACGTCAGAAATGGATCACTCCGTAGAGAGCTTGCGCATACCACTCGTCCCGTAGAAGCCTGGAGGACCGCAGCTTCCGACACCACACCTTCGAAGAGTGTCGATAGCACGCTGCTTAATAACCTCATTTCCGGCAAGTCCAGTGAAGTTAAAACTGGCCAGGTTGAGCACCTGTTTGCCGGTTCCGACGAGTTTCGGCTTCGGGCCATTGGGGCCAGCGACAATATTCACGGAAGCGAGATCAGCCTCCTCTGCAGGGGAGAGAGGTAACCCTAATGGTTCAGGCGTCCACTCCTCAACGAGCTCGTCCACTTCCTAGGAGACGGTGAGCAAGGAGGAGAAACAAGATGGTTCAGAATAGGATGCACCTTCTCTGAGAACTGAATAAAATGCTTTCCACCGCCGTCTGCGCGTGTCCTGGACTGAAGAAGAGTGCGGATGGCGAAAATAATAAGGATGACTTCTAGCAAAGTGCGACCAGGGTCGTTCTGGTGGGACGATTTAACATATCGGGCAACGACGTGTGAGCCAGGGATCCTGTAGAAAGTAGTCTCAAGGCGGGACAGTGAATATGACAAGAATGCGAAGAGAGGCTCGAGCCTGGACGATGAGCTATCCATGTTGGACAATGCCAGGTGGTGGTTGGAGAAAAACAAGCGGCCTTCAAGCGCACGGGTGGCGGCTGTCCCCGGGCTCGCCGCCGCTAGCCACGCTCAAGCACAGGCAACTTGCGCTCAACCTCATCGACGTCCCCAGCGTGCGCCTTTCCCTGGCCCGCAACGGCGGCCAGGTCGACAAACAATATCGGCCATGACCTCTCCACACCCTCACAGGTCAACGCAGTCCATGTCATCCTCCACGAACAATCTCGTTCCGCCCCCGCCCGTGTACAAATCACGGCGGATGTCATCGCCCGCCCCGGCACCTCTCAACCTGGTAGGACACCACACCATTTCTTTGCCTTGTCAGAGAACTGCTTATCAGACGCTCAACTGATTCCGCCTCCATCGCGTTCAGCCAGAGGCCGTATACGGAAACAACCATCAAGGCTTTCGTCCACCGTCGCCTCTCCGAAACGGCTTTACCGCGGACAATCGCAGCGAAGACGGCTCAGATGATGGTGAAGACGATTATGATGAGGACGGCTGGGGGAGCACGCACTCTCCCAGCTCCTCTGTCACAAAACTCGCAACCAGCTTCGCTCAGCGCGTTGGTTCGTTCATGAACGGCCGATCTCCAAATAGCATGCCCACCGACGCTGAACTGGAAGCAGACGCTCAGCGCGAGCGTGACCGTAGCAGGCGCGAGGCCGAACAGATTCTCCTGCAGGAAGCGGAAGAAAGACGGAGGGTGGAGAGGAAGGTCGTCGCGGCGCTCCAGACCCCGCCCCCCTCGTCTCCCAAGGCTGCCCC
>QLPM01006074.1:0-24760 GCA_003314695.1 Albatrellus sp. MG142
GGCTGCCGACGAAGTCCAGAACTTACGCCATTATCTCCGCACTTACTCATGTTTTACTTTGTCTACGATATATCGCTCGGCAGTCACTGCCGAGTAAGTCACGAACTAACTACTGGCCACTTGCGGACCGGTATAAAAAGAGCATGGGGTGCGTCCCAGCTCGGGAGTTTTCTGGTCCCCCAGCACGGAGCAGGAGAGCTAGAGCGTTCCCTTTCCCGTGTATTCGTATTCAAGCCAGCTGCTTGACTGTTGCCTGCTTTCTACCTATCTCTTTCTCTTAATCATTAATCTCTTTCACACTGACACAAGAAAGTCGTATAATACTCAGTACTGATCATAAGACCACATCTAAAATGGATTAGTAGCATGTTGTTATACAATTTTAGATATGTCAATATACCCTCGACAGATCACTCAGTGTAATTGCCATAAACCTTCATATGAGCTACTACAACTCGAATCACACGCCGCCAGAGGATCGTATCGGAAAGGACGTCTCGTTCAATGCCGGCAGGGACTCACATTGAGGAAATCGCGAATCGCACTATGTGCTATATGATATCTCTGGGTCAGCGGAGGAACGAAGGAGGATAGCGCGGTATTATCCGCAAGCAGGGACTCGGCGGACTCGAACTTTGCGGCATCATTACATCGCGATAGACGCACTGGCATTATCCGACATATTCTACATTTACAGAACACATCGCAGATACAGCACCTACAACCTAGCACACACCTATAATTCACTTCGCCTCTGCAGGCCGTGGCAGCACAGGGGCGTCCATCCCCTCGTCACCGCGCGCGCCGAGAACGTCCAGCAACTCTTGCCTGCCGAACATGCGCGCACTCTGTATAGCGTTCGGCGTACCGCGACGTGGGTCCGCACCTGCGTCGACCAGCACGCGAACGACGGCGTCCTCGCGCTTGAAGACCGCGCCCGCAAGCGGCGACTGCCCCCTGTCATTGAGCCGGTCCGGGTCCGCGCGGCGCGCGATGAGCTCACGCACGAGGTCCGCGTGCCCTGCATATGCGGCGAGCATCAGAAGGGTGTTCCCTGTGGATAGAATTTAGCGACGCACAGGGTGGGCTCAGGGCGAGACGAGGAAGAGGATCGGAGGCGCACACCTTTGTCATTGGTCAGGTTCGAGGGCAGCCCAGCGTCGATGGCTGGCAGGAGTAGCTCTGCATTTCCGGCACGGGCGGCATCGAACATGCGGTGGGCGAATTCGATCGTCGAGGGCGGCAGGTGGCCTGGGGTGGAGGTGATGGGCGTCTCTGAGTCAGTGGCCTGCCAGAGATCCAATTAATGCTGTGGATAGCCATATTGGGGCGCGGAATCACCATGTAGATGAATCCGGGTTCTAGTATTTGAGAGGGCGTGGTCTGTACTACGGCCTTGCAGTAAACGATGGTGGGTTGATCTGCGTCACGACAATGTGAAAAAACGTCAGACTTTATAAGGTGCCAAAATCAGTACAACAACGCCAAAACTGGTACCATACAGTATTATCGTCACACTCTGACAACAGTGCTTATAAATGAATACATTCGCTATTTGCTGATCGGTGAGACTGCATTAGACTGACGCTCTCAGGCAAAATTGAACCTGGAAAATTCGATAGTATTGTATGAATGTAGTGACGGCGTCCATTAAGAATGTATTTGCTACTTGCAAATGCATCCTTTTGGTGAAATACGCGATCAGAATGTATTGTAGACAGTGCGCGCTGTCGGCGCGTCATCATATTATGATGATATGCGCGTGCGTGTCCGTACACTTATTGCTTCCAAGTTGTGCTTGCGCCCGTCGTCTGCAGCACTTTTATCCTAATTTATCAATGGTCAGGTTGAGCTAAGCACTCAGACGCTGGGTCGAGATCGGCTGGTTCATGGGGGAACGGAAGGGGTATATGCAGGTGGAGCGGTCACATAGCCAATTGTGGTCGGGTTATTGGAGGTCAGTAGAATCATTCCTCAGCTAGAACTCATAATCCGAACTCAAAGCCAACCGTCTCATGAACCTGGGCTGCCATTTACTATTCCTCGTACAACACTTTCCCCTCATAACCATAACTTGAGCACAGCAACTTGAACTTAAACGCAGCATCTGTGCATAGGAGCACCCCCTCGTCGAGTAGCGCGAACCTATTTGAAAATTGACATCGGCATCATCATGCCAACCTCATACCACGCTTCAGTCGGTCGCTGTCATCCTTAGACTCCGACAGACTTACCACATAGTTCGGCATGTCCACCTTGGCAGACACCGTCAGTACTCAAAACGTACGCGATTGGGAGATAGACGTGCGTACCACTTCGTGTATCCTGAGATCGCCTGCGATGCTGCAAAGCATGTACGCATCTACCTGTGTTAAGCCCTTCTCCGCCATCAAGAATTCGATCATGGCACGCGTCGCAGACCGTGCTGCCTCCCTCAGATCTATTATTGAAAGGGAATGTGTTGGCGGCGAGTTGTCAAAATACTGAAGTGTGCTCACCGTTTTCAACGCCCGTGGTGCAGTAGTACTGGGTGGCATCGACACGATCGGGCGGGGGTGCCGTCGTGAAATGGGGGGTCTTCGTATACGGTCTGTCCTTCCGGACAGTGAAGCGGAGTGTGACTTTGATGGGTGTCTCAATTGCCGTTCCTATATTTGTTCCGCGGTCAGAATTAACGTCTATGAAAGTTAGCCCATAACACACCGCAGACCTCTGTGCGTGTACTAACGTTAGTAGAGCACAAAGGCGATACGTCCGAAAAATGCGTCACCTCCATCGCCTTGAGCAGCGTGACCGTCCTGTGAATAAAAGGAGAACCTCGTGTTCTGTTTGATTTACATCAAGACGTGAGATTATGACGCACGCCGACCGAAAAGAGAGCCCCATCAACCTCAACGGGAAGATAAAGAGTAGAGCCTGCCACGACATGTCGAGTATCGATGTTCCCCCCGGTATGGTACGGCGGAATGGTGGGAAATGGGCCCTTCTCCGCCCTCGCGACGCCCATCTCTCCACAGAACGGTTTGAGTGGAATCCTGATGCGCCGTTCCTCGTCAAACCACGCGAAGCCCTCCGCGCCGTCGAGTCTCCAGATCTTGAGCACCGCCTCCGTAATCTCGTCCGCCAGGAGCCCGAAATTAGGGATCGTCGCGGTCCAACCCCAGTCTGCAGTCTCGATAGCCAGCACGTCGACCTGCAGCGTGTCCCCAGGCACCGCACCTGTAACATACACTGGCCCGTTGACCTGGTCCAGCTGTGATAGAGGGAGTTTGTGGAGCACGGATGCCACTGCCGTCGGGGTAATATTCCCGTTGGAGGCGTCGAGGCAGTCAAACGACACCGTTTCTCCAGATGCCACGGTGATAACGGGGGGGATACTGTTCGTCGTGCGCAATGAGCAGTATGCTTGCTGCAGCAAATTGAAAACCGAAAGCAAGGCGGTTTTACCTGTTATCCCAGGCCAAATGACATTGGTGACGCCTGACGCTGTGGATAGACATATTTCACAACTTGAAGCCGGAGACGATGAAAGACTTGGTAAGAGATAAGAGGTGTAGTGGGTGTCAGATTACGGCCCACACCTTGGTGATTCAACAATTTGAACAGCATCGAAGGCACCGCCGTGAGATGGAAGTTAATGAGATAACTTACAGAATCCGAGATCTGCCCCACGGCAGGTGATTTCCGAGTCAGGCGGGCTGTGTCGTGAGTCGAAACGGCTTCTTCATTCGCATCATATCAAATCTACGACCTGGGGTGAGAGCACTTGAATAGCGCGGGCCGAGACGGGCCTGTGGAGCGGCCCGGAACTGACTGCAATCCCTATCTAGCACTCATATCCGACCTCAAAACCGAAAGATGTGTTGGAGTCAGGTGGTGAAGACGTCTGTGATAGCCACAAGGACTATGATGATCGGGACAGTAAAAGTGGAAGGATACCAGACCTAACCTGCAACCTGTACGGTGAAGCCCAAAGGCTAAGGAGTATAGCTGGCGAGGCTATAGAGTGCACACAATGAGCAAGCGGGAAAAAGCCCCTACCAGAGATCAATGAAGGAGTTTGAAACTGTGTAGTACTGACATATTCCTAGCGTGCGGCTGAAGACAAATAATGGTGTACGGTAACACAACATACGTGCGTGCACATGTGCCAGTTTGCTATTCCAACACAATGGAAGAAGGATAATGCAAAGAAAGTGACCATGGAGACATAGCATCACTAGAGATAGAGCAGGAATTCAACAAGATGTCACGATGAAACTTGAGTTTGTTGTAACTTGCAGCTACTAAATCTCTTACAACACCTCCGTTCTTCCCCCCATAGTTTGAGCAATACAACTTAAACACGGCGTCCGCGGCTTCTGCCCACCCTGGTCTAATACTTTGTCAAGAACCGCAAACCTATTCGAAGATTGACATCGGCATCATCATGCCAACCTTACACCACGCTTCAGTCAATCGCAAGAGTCCACAAACCCCGACAGGGGACTTACCACGTAGTTCGGCATGTCCACCTTGGCGCAGATACAGTCAGTACTCCAGATGCACATTTGACCAACCGACGGGCGTACCACTTCGTGCATCCTGAGATCGCCTGCCACGCTGCATAGCATGTACGCATCCGCCCATGTCAGTTCCTTCTCCGCCATCAAGAAGTCGATCATTGCGCGTGTCGCAGATCGCGCCGCCTCCCTGAGGTCTACGATAGATAGTGGAGAAGAAATGCATTGGCGGCAAATCGTCATAATACTAGTGTGTGCTCACCGCTCTCCACGCCCGTAGTGCAGTAGCACTGCGTGTTGTCGACGCGATCAGGCGGGGGAACCGTCGTGAAGTGGGGAGTCTTCGTGTACGGCCTGTCCTTCCGGATGGTGAAGCGGAGGGTGACTTTGACGGGGGTCTCGATTGCCGTTCCTAGGTTTAATCCGCAATCAGAAACCATCGCTACGAGAAACTGGCCCACACAACACACCGCAGACCTCTATTTGTGTACCAGCGTCAGTAGAGCACAAGAAAGCGAGAAAGTTGCGTCACCTCCATCGCCTTGAGCAGCGTGCCCGTCCTATAATAAAAGAAGAACTTCATGCTCTGTTTGATTTACTGCAAGACGTGAGATTACGACGCACCCCGACCGAAAACAGGGCTCCGTCGACCTTCACAGGCAGATACAGAGTAGACCCAGCTACAACATGTCGCGTGTCGATGTTCCCCCCGGTGTGGTACGGCGGGATGGTGGGAAACGGGCCCTTCTCCGCCCTCGCGACGCCCATCTCTCCACAGAACGGTCTGAGCGGGATCTTGATGCGTCTCTCCTCATCGAACCACGCGATGCCCTTGGCGTTATCAAGTTTCCAGATCTTGAGCACCGGCTCCGTGACCTCGTCCGCGAGGAGCCCGAAGGTGGACCTTACCGTGGTCCAGCCCCAGTCCGCAGTCTCGATAGCCAACACATCGACTTGTAGTGTATCCCCAGGCACCGCCCCCGCGACGTGCACCGGCCCGTACACTTGCACCCCCGGCGGGCGGGTGCGCAGCGCATCCACTGTGGATGTTGCGGTGAAGTGCCCGTTGGAGGCGTCCAGACAGTCAAACGACACCGTGTCCCCTGACGTCACGGTGATAACGGGCGGGATGCTGCTCGGTGCGCGCGGTAAGACATGTGCTCGCCGCAGTGAAACCGACGCTGCCGTGTTACCTGTTGTCCCAGGCAAGGTGACATTGAGAACGCCCGACGCTGTGCACAGACATGCTTTGCAATTTGAAAATGACGACGGTATGAGATAAGAGGTGTGGTGTTATCGGATTGCAACCCACGCCCTGGTAATCCAATGTCATTTAAAGACTCACAAGTGAATTTGAACACGTCGAAGCCTGAGGCACGGCCGTGAGACTGGAAGTTATCGAGATACAGAATCCGAGATCAGCCCCACGGCAGGTAATTCTAGACGGGACGCCGTGTCGCGAATCAAAGCACCAGCGTCCGCATCTTATGAGTCCACACACGACATGACCTGCTCATGTGTCACTGCTGGCGTCAGGTATCACAAAGCTGGAGGCTGCAGATATGAAATGTATAATGATGCGCACACGCCCCGCTTTGGGACGAAACTGCTTGTCCCTCGACACGGTATATACAAGAAGCACCATGTAAAAAGCATCCGCCATCTCAGGTCAGGTCAAGACCGCTTTGAATGGATCGGCGCCGCCGCTTTCGAGACCCGCAAGCACGGCCAGACGTACCGCTCCAAGGTACTCGCCGAGTCCACGCCCGCCACCGTCGTCGACGAAATCCTCGTACAGCTTGTACCGCGAATCTGCGACGATGTTCGCCAGCCTCAGTGCGTGGCGGACATTGCTGTGCAAAGCGCAAGGGGTCAGGTCATGCGACAAGGTACGTAAAGGAAAGGATGAGTGTGGACGTACTTGGGGATTTTTTGGCGGGAGTTGAGAAGGAGCGCATGCAATCGGATGATGAGCTCTGGTACGTAGATTTGCCGGATGCGCCTCAGCTCGCGAAGTCGGCGGTCACCTATTCGACAGGAAAAGAGATGCCATTAGCGCTGCTAGCACTGGTACCGTGTATGTAAATTGTTAGTAACATACCACCAGTAGGCTCAGCGTCGGGAATAAGCCAGTCCGTCGTCAGAAGCTTGACGATATGCTCCCGCACATCGTCCATGAGATCCTATTTTCGATCAAAGTGGTGAGCTATAACACAAGCGGACAGATGAATACGGCACGGAACCTTGTAGTCCCTCAGCCAGGCAGCACGTGTGTCACGGCTCATCTGCGGCGCTTCCAACGCCTGGCACTCGATGACGCGTTCAAACATATCCCAGACGACGAAGAATTGGCGATAGTGTAGGTACTCCGTTGAACGGTCATCGGGGGCGGCAATCCTGGAAAGCTCGGGAGGAAGCATCCCCAACAACAGCCGGGCAGCTTGGACCCTCCCAGAAGCTGCGTAATGGTGAGTGATAGGACTGAGCACACAGCAGCAGCGGTAGGGGCCTACAGAGGAAATATCGCAGAATGACATTTGCCTGCTCGAGCGCGGTGTCGTACGTAGACTCCATGAAAGTGGTCCACTCGATCGAGCGCAACAGAAGGCGTTCGGCATCGGAGGGCGGGGAGGGTAAAGCGAGTACAGAGGGTAACGGGCCTTTCAAGGGAGATGGCAATGTGCCGAACGCGCGCTCGATAGTGCGCTCCGCTGTGACCACGGCAACGCGTTCGACGTCAAGCCCGTGCTCCCTTGCACGCGCGAGGGTCAGACGCCGCTCGTCAATGTCCGCACTCAGCTCAAGGGAGGTCAAGAAAAGTGCATATCGCTCGACAGCGTTATCTCCCAGCGCCCCGGCGTACATCGCGATCAGCTCCCGCTGTCCCGCTGCCTGTCACACATGCACTAGTCAGCCACTCAGACAACGCTGCCGACGGCACATCTGACATACTTCGAGAACCTGGAGGTACGCCTCCAGGATGATTTGTGTGGCGAGAGGCGATACAGAGATGTCGATCATTTGAAGAAAGAGACAGAGATGAGCAAAAAAGCGCGTCATGGTGGGATATCTGCATGTAACAATCACTCTCCTTAACGTATGATAATCAAAATGAGGGAGGACAGCTCACTCAGATGATGATGTCTCATACGCCCCTTCTTGAAGGCGGGTAGCGTAGTCATCCAGCAACGCATCCGTCCGATCCAGGATAATGTGTAATTGTGACATATGGAAAGGGTTGTCCGGCGGCGGCCTGTCCAAGAGCCGTCAAGACCAACCCACACCATCGGAAAGATATGGATATGCGTACCCATCTTCCACCACAACATTCGCCAAGGCCTCTAGGGCCTGCTCAACTTCCGCGTGCCAGTCTTCCTCGTCCTGTGCGCCGTGGTCGCGCGAACCATCATTGATATCTTTCTCCACGGCAGCGGTGCCACCCTCCCAAAAGCCTCCGCCAAGTTGGTCAATGGCTAGCGCCTGTCTTTCCTCACACAATATGCTGATTTGTGCCCATAGGTAATCCTCCCAAGTCCGACATGCCGACTTGAGGACGCATGCGGTTCGCGTTGAAGGCGCAAGAGAAGCGTAGAGGGCACGATCTGCATCTGTTAGCTGGGCCTACAGAACATGGTCGTCCATGTGAGCCACTGTGAGAAGTCAATAGCCAAACTCACATCAAGCGCAGCACGAGAACACGTCGATTTCCACAGCTTGCGCCGTTTGTTTCCATGCCACACATCATAGTCCTCCACATCGTCACCGGAGTCGTCATCTCTCTGTTCCGTCGCTACCGAACAGTTAATGGTGATGAGACAACCGGCGCGCAAAAGCCGCTTCTACCAAACTCACAGATAGCTTTCCACTGGAACAGAAGGGATCCGCGTATACTTGCCGCTCGCCATGGCTGATGCGCCCGCCTGCACAAATCGACGGCCTCGTCAAGTCTACCCGCCCGCACATACGCATACAGCGTCTGAGCGAGTGCTTTTTCATGGCTCTGTTCCAGGTGATCATGTTCGCACCGCCACGACGTGCGAGACCACTGCGCCACTCACCGCGTCATCCGGTGCCAGCGCCTTGTCCTCCTCGCGGATAACAGCGTCTGGGTCCATCTCGCGCACCAGACTCTCCGCTGCCCGTCCGCCCGTTCGCCGCGCCTGCACAGCACGGAGTTTTGTAAACCGCCAGTAACCGGTGGTCGCCTCGGGGTGCGGCGGCTGGGGCGCAGTGTCATGCAGCCACTCACGCACGACGACAAGCTCAGAGAGCTCGCGCGAGCCAGCCATGACGGCCTGAGCGAGTGTCGAAGTCGGGGTGTATGGGTTCTCCTCGAGGAGTGCGCGGGCAGTGGGCTGTGGTTCTGGTTCCGTCTTACGTGCCCTAAGATCGCGGTGGTCGTTTGTGGGGTGGTGCGATATGGACGGAAAACTTACGGCATAACGGCTTGCAAAAGTCCCCAGGTATTGCACTCCATTCGCAAGGCATCAATCTCAGCCTGCGACGCCTCTCCGCTTTCTTCCAGGTCTGCAATTCTAGAGGCCAGTTAGTTCCACGTGTTGAGAGATTTGACGATGCGGCGCACTGGTCTCGACATATTTGACGCAGTCGGGGGGCGAAGCCGGTGGTCGGGTCAAGCAGGGCTGCGAGGTCATCCTTCTGTGACTGGGAGAGCGACAGAACCTCCGCGCAAGAAGTGTACAGTGTTTCGGACATTTGGCAGGCAAGGTCCTGAAAGAATCCTAATCAGTCGGGCTATTCAAAACTTGGACATAACTACCCAGACTGTATTCGCTTTTAAAAATTGCTACGTACATGAGACGACTTGATCTCCTTCACAGATCAGACGTGTACATAGTGCAAGAAACTCACAGGATATGGGGAAACCAACCTCGCTCTCAGGCGTCCTCAATTTATTTGCGGGATTGGGTCCAATTGCTTGATATCAAAGGTTCGTCTGTACCAAAAATGAATTCAACTTTGATCGCCAGTAAAGAAAGCAGAGCAATGCAGTAGACAGGACCGTCACGGTGCAGTCGAGAGACAATTGAAAACTCAGGACAGTTGCCACACGCAGCCACCGACGCGTCCAACGTAGCGTCAGTGCTAGCGCCCGCAGATTAGGCGCTCGCTTTCTCTCAGCGTACGCCCTACACGTTTCGACCATTAATACGATATTTATGTAGAACAGCTGTACTAAGACCAAATCATACTGCACCTTATATGCTTTTATTCCCCTAGTGTCATAGCCGAAAACCTCGACAGCAATTATACCATCTCAGCCTTAATGGCTGGCCCAACAAGGACTGGACATGCTACTACACTACAACCCTACCCTTCACGAGCCAAATCATACCAGGGTGCGTATTGTAAATCCGCTTTTATACCCGCAAGCGTCTCCTCGATGATCCTGTCCGTACTCTGTGTCTTCGCTATGCGGCGTACCGTCGCCAGTGCCGCCGCAATGCAACCCTCGCCCATCTCTATCTCCTTAAAATTGCCCTCCTCGAACCGCTCAAAGGCCTCATTCCACGGGAGTGGCTGCTGTCCATCCAGGAGCAGCCGGCCGATCCCGCCCCACCACACTGCATCCCACTCCATCGTGCACCGATCATTGTTCTTGCAGTCAACACCGTGCGCGGTGATGATGGGCGGCGCGCACGCGACAGCGCGGCGGCGCTCGGTCATTTCCTCGCGGGTCTGGGCGAGCAGGGTGAATAGCGCTGGGCCAACGATATCCTGTTGCGCGCGTGTGTAATCGCGTAGCGGCACAGTGATCACAGCCCTGAACGCCTTGTCCAGCCAGTCCGGGATACAGTGGCATTGCGCAAGGTGCAGCAGTTCGAACGGATCGACCTCCCATACGCGTTTGTCGATGTGGTGGATGGCGCACTGGCGTGCGCGTGCGCTCTGGTACAGCGAGCTGGTGCGCAGAAGGCCGATGAAGTCGCTGATGTCAGTGTCCGCGAAGAACTCCCATCTATGCCATCAGCCATCTGAATGGTCAGCTGTGGGGCCCGGGAGACACGTATATGGGTAACTCACGGCCCGTAAACCGTCGCGCGAAGGAAGAAGTCGAACTCCTCCTGAGTGACACCGGGAAGGACGATGGGCTCGTCGTCCGCCTGTCCTTCTTTTCGTGTGAGGTTCAATCGTGCGTCGAGCATTTCCCGGAACGCGACAGAGACGCGGGATAAGAGGCTTGCGTGCAGTTTATAGAGTGTTAGTTGGACCTGTCGTAAAATCCGTTAGGGTAAAGCTGAGATTGTGCCGCGCGGATAACACGAACCCGAAAGATGTGTGTGCCATCTACATAATAATGGATGCGATGTCTCTCCAAGACATGTTGCTTTTTGCCTCCGAAGGCTTGCATTCGTACAGATTACAGGCCGCCCGTGATAGTGTAGAATGCCAGTTTGAAAATATGAACAGAAACAAATCCAAGGGCAAAATCGCCCCGGTACGCACACGTTACGTTACGTTACAACGAGACGCTGTGCCGCATGTCGAATGAGGTCATGGGGCCCCTGCCCTCAGCCCTTTGCGTTTGACCACAAAGCCCTCACGGCCTAACAGTGGCCTCCTGGACGTACCTAATATCACAGTACGTAGCAAGCCGTAACTCTGTACCCCATGATGGGGCATGACGCCCACCCCATATAGGGTCACTGTTTAACCGAGCTCTTCGCGAGCCAAGAGGAAGTCCTTGAATGCCTCTCTCACTGTAGATGTTGTCGGAAAGTAATATCTCAACATCATGTCGCCGCGTCTACAGAATCGTCCCAACATTCCAACATTCCGAACCAATGTTGATGAGTGGTCCTCCCTAAGTCCCTTGATCACGCCAACATCCTGGCATTCGAGGTCTCATTGTCCAAATGCGTCGACAGTCCTTTTGACCAAAACATAGATCCCGCTGCGGTGCTATGCATCAATCGCATCGAGGACTGGTTGGTCACTGTCGATGCGTACAGTACAGATCCGCTGCATTGAGCGTCGCCGAGTATGTAACAGATCGGAAGCTACCTGGTGGTGTCTTGCGTGTGTTTTGCTGTGCTCAAACCGATATGCATTGCTATCCACCCAGCATGATGCTCCGAGGGCTTCCGCCAGCGCTACAACAGATCTGTCTACCACGCCATGAAAAATCAACAGAAGAAGGGCCGTTCAGGTTTGTCAACCTGTCAGCAGACCCATCAACACGGACCTAATTCTCATAAAACTCAAGCAGTCTGGCGGAGCGCGCACACGATGGCATCATGAAGGGATGCGGACGCTAGGCCAGGGCGTACGACTGAGCTACCCTCATTAAATTCTAGATAAAAGCAATAAATTGGCAGATCCGAGGTACGGCAGGTTGTCCAGCACGGAAAGGTGTTGGCCAGGCATTCCGGAAGCCTTCCACCGTCGCTGTTATCAGGCCTGTAGAATGTTGATGTCACCGAGCAAATGGCTTGACAATCAACATCGCGGCCTTTCGTACCTCCTGAACCCCAACAATAATCTTCCCCACCCCGGCTCGCGTGCCGATTCCGGTACGTACCTCCATAAGCCCAGCACAAATCCTTCCCATCCCGGCTCGCGCACCGACACCGACACCGACCTCGCATGCCGTGCGACTCCTTGAGATCAAAGCTAACCTGCGAAGCTCTCAGCGCTCGGTACAGAGCCCGACAGGTGCGGGCGCCGGAGCACAATGGGCAGATCGGACAGCCTTATGTCCGCGATACGCAGACTCCACCGGTCGTCTTGGCCGTCCGCACCAGGGCCCGCGATCCCATTCAGCAGTTTGACAGCGAGCTGGGACCATGACGTACCTGCGACCACGCCGATATGTATGGATAAATTGTCAACGACGTCGTATGGACATTTACTTTGATCCGATCCAGGTGCCTCGTGCAGGGAAAACGCGCAGGAAAAACGTGCAGCGCGATCGAAGACGTGGGGCACTTACTGGCTATATAAGTCGCAGAAAGTCCCCGCCATACATTCTTCTGAATTTGATTCTAAAAACCTCATCACTCAATGTTGGTCACCTGGCATACATCAATACCAGTCTTGGCGTACACATGACATCACAACCGGCAAAAGGCGCATGTGGTGTAATAATTGAACGCTCACGAAGCGAACATCGTCAATTTGCAGCACGCAGCAGCTCCACGGTGTCCATACAGTGCAAGTAAATTAAATGCACATGATCTTTAAGCTCACCTATAGGGCGCGAACTCATACCTGAATCAGGGCAGATGTTATCGGACTCTTCTCGAAGTGCGCGAAACGGTCATATCAGCTATTACTGTGTATATACCAGGACATTAACTACCGCAAAATAGATGATAAGCTTATAAGATCAGCGTCTGCAATAAACCGCCCTTGATGTTCCATTAGCTGGACAGTCTCCAGCCAAGAATAGGAAGGACAAGCACCTTAGATCATGGCTCTGAACTCCGCCCAATCAACCCTCCGCTCTCTATGCTTCCGCTCTACCGCTGCGAGGTCCGACAAATGGCGCATGGTCGGCCGCCCGTGTGGACAACTCCACGGCTGGTCCATCGTGGCCATGTGTCGCACCACCTGCATAGAAGATCAGATGGGGGACAAATGGAGCATAATCGCCTAGTCAAACTGACCGTGGCCATGCGCTTCGCATTCAGTGCCGTGCCGATCATGATGCTCTTTCGGCACGCGCGCATTGCAAACATCGCCCGGGCCTTCGAGCAGCGCACCATAGTTCCCGCGGGCATATCACGCATCAGGTGCAGCAGCTCCTCAAGATCTGGGGGTCACGCCCCACTTAGCAGCGCCTTCGTGGCAATGAAAGGCAATAGCATACCTTTGGTATCAAACACGGTGGTTTTGCTCACCGGCTGGGCGATCAGCTTGATCCGCCGCCGCTCACCAAGCCCCACATCTTCATCCAGGTCCACCTCAAAGCCGTTCTGACGCAGAATATCGACGTTCTCTGTCGCTACTAGCTCGTCCGCAGCTGTTAACTCTAATGGAAGGGGGCTATAATTACCCGCCCGATCGAATTAGCTGTAGGATCTGTGCAACACAAGGCGACCCACCGGAATAGCCGCTGACACTCGATCTTTGTCGTCTGCTGCAGCGTCTCAAAGTTATACTTCTCGTCTGCCGCATGCTGGTCAATGATGAACAGGTCGTCCAATGCCTCGGGCTCCACCCGCTGCCGTCGCGCGATAATGAAACCCTTGTTGAATTGGCCGACGACTTCCATTTCCAAAAAATCCTCCTTTAGCAACACGCGCGCAAGCGCCTCTCCTGCATCAGCATCATTCGTGCTCACGAGTCCGGCTTTGTCCTCTAATGAACGGGTACGCTGCGCCGTCGGAGCAGCAGTTTTGTCACTATCTCCCGCCATGGGCGCGCAGGACGGCCGGCTACCCAGAGCACGCCAAGCCCGCGCAACCTCTGCAAAGTCGAACCTCATCGACATCACGTCGCCGCTGGCCGTGCGCACAATCTCCGCCCGACGGTCAGACTCTTCTTGTGTGCCCACTATCTCCTCGGCCAAAGTTTTCGACTCCACTTCGTCTGGCTCAACGAACGTCGGGTCTATCAGATCTACAACCTTGATGCTCGCCTCTACACGAGTGCTCATGTCGCCAGAAGACGTACCACCTTCAGCATCGGCTGCGGGTATCATTGCCTCATTGACATCGTCCACGTCCATATGGCCGCTGTTCTCACTGGTAGCCTTACCCGTTGCCTTCGCTGACAGCCCTTCGACTTCGCTTCCCTCATCTGCCCCAGCACCCAGATCCTCATGATCGACTCGGCTTCCAGTCCTCGCAAAACCTTTGAGCTGCTCCCGGAGTCCAACTCGCGAGCTGCTCTTGCTCGAGGTAGCTGCCGGTCTAGACTCGGTACCCGATCGCGGCTTCTTCATCGCAGGGCCATCCACAACCGAATCCATCTTGCGCTTCAAATTCCACGAGGCACCGGTTGTATCCAGGACCGTCTGGACCGCCCTGTTTTCGTTGGTACTACGAAGGATACCCTCTATACGAGCTAGAGAACGTCCTGCGAATGTAGCGCCTGGGACAACCTGATCCGACAATTTGGCACGCGTGGCAGTGGAGATCGAGGGCGGGCCGGATGATTGCGAATGTGCAGGCTCAGCCGCAGCAGCCATTTGCATAGTTTGCTTCTGGCCGAAAGTCTTTGTGGCGTCGCTTCCTTCAACTACACTTGTGCTGACGTCCAGTGTAGTGCGTGTTGATAGAGGACCTGAGGTAATGGAAAGGGGAGGTTCACATGACGCGTCAGAAGTGGTCGGCTGACCATGCCCCTCGTTACCTTTCTGCGACTTCTCTGCGACATATACCGACTCGAGGACGGATAAGACATTTGACGACTGACTGAACGTGTCTTGTTGAGACGATGATGAGCTACCCGTTGACAGAATTAACGGCGGGTCGTCGGCATCATCATCACCCCTATCAGCTGTCTCAGGTGTCCGATCAGGCTCTGGCTCGTCCACGGTCATCTCCGAACGGTGTGAATGCTTATGACTGAGACCCTCGATCTTCTGCGAGCTCTGGGTGGTATTAAGTACGAAGGTTGAGCGAGAAGATAAGAACTCTTCCGTGAGGGATGACTATATCAGTCAGCGGGTTAGACACGATGAAGAAGCGGCTCATTATCATTCCATGTACACCTACCTTGAGGGCTTGCACCAGATTATTCTCACTGTGAAGCAGGATGGTGCGCTTATCAGGACTGACATTTATGTCGCACGAATCTATGGACGCAAGATCAGTGAACCTGCAGAGGATGTGAGAACAAAAGTACCGGTGGGTAAAATGAAATCGGCGATGACGAATGGCGACTGGTTCGCGTTGAACGTCCTGTACACCTCGTTGAAAGTTTTTTGGACCTACTGAGATGTCGGCAACCCGGGTAAATCATGTTTCTATGCGACTCACCTTGCTGGGATTGCAAGGCCTCCCATTTATGAAGAAGTACTGACGGTCTGTACCGGTCCTCCCACACCCCACGGAGAACTTGGAAATGAGTCCCCGGACACGGATTGTATTGCTTACAGCGCTGATGAAGGATGAGGATAACTTACGTTCATAACTAATCGGAAGTTGCGCACCTGTCCTTGTCCAAGCCGCGCCTACGGAGGACGGACTTCTCCGTTTCAACCTCAAACTCGACGTCGAGCTCGACTAGGTTTTCTAGCTGCTTTGGACCCCAGAGAGACGATACGACGGTCTTCAACGAGGTAGACCCATCCGTACGCAGTTGCACCGACTTCCGACTATGCATGGATCAAACATGTGTTGTATGATCAAATTTGGTAAGAGCTCACCCTCCCTCCGCGATATTTGTCACAGTCAGACGCACGCCTTGATTTTCCTTCGTGCATGGGACAAGCGCGTACGCATTAAGCAAGTTCAGGGCCTTCCCAAACTCGCGCTTGGCATTGCGCTCAAGCTCCTTCCTACGCACGGGAAGCGGCTTGAATAAACCCGTGACCACAACAGTGGTGCCACGCTATTTCACAGAAGTCAGTGACATATAGAAATCATTGATGAGCTCATGAGCTACCTGGCGCGCAACCTTCCCATCACGGTTCCTAACGCGTCCATTCTTGTCCATCTCCACTATTGTCCCCATGGGCGCCTGAGAAGCCGTTGCCGTCGTAACGATGACGGATTCGCTGAGCGCACAAAGCGAAGACAGCGCCTCACCCCGGAAACCGAATGTAAGGACGCTTGTGAGATCTTCAAAGGTTGCAAGTTTTGATGTGTGGTGCTTTAATGCTGTCCGGATGCATATTAACGCGCCTATATACATGATGCACAAAAATAGGACCCACCGATGCTGTCGTAATCTTCGGGAGCTATGCCGGTCCCATTATCGATCACTTCAATAGATTTCAGACCGTAGTCCTTGAACCGAACCTCTGCGACACTCAGCGTCAGGAACCTAGGAAAGGACCCTATGGCACATACCGATACTTGTCGACTTCGCATCAAGGCCGTTCTCGACGAGTTCCTTCACGGCAGTTTGCAGGTCAATTACCACCTGACCAGACGTAATCCTGTGTATGGAATGTGAATCTATGGCCTTGATGGCATTGCGCGTGTGCCCCGCTGCCTCTTCAGACATAAGATCGAGGACTACAGACTCCGAGCCTCCGTGAACACGGCACAAAAGGCGATTAGATGACCCAGGTTTTGAATTGACGCGTCAGAAGTAGACAAATGCAAAGCACCGGTAGAACACTGAAGGGCCGGTGGTGACGAGAGTCGATTCAGAAGCGCGCGCGGCGACCTCCTAGGCGCAGTGTCACTGAACTGAAAAAGCTCAACTCGGTGCGATATTCCACCAACCAGGGACCCACAAGATCGTGGCCAATTAGCTGAATGTCAGACAGCAAGTCGACAGATGTAAGGGTGAACAGTCAATCATTGTGTGTCCGACTCGGAAACATGCGCGACAACAGGAGACGCCACCATCAACTTGACGCATTCAATTTCCGCTCCAATGCGTGGCATACAGATGTAGCTCCGCTGCTGACCTCAGCGGCTGTCATTGCTCTGCGTAATCAGGTGTGTTTGATTAGATCCGTGACGCTGCAAGTCTGCATCCATTCCTGTCGAGAACGATAGACAACGAACTAAGCCTGATGACGCTGGAGACAGGTGACTGCCACGGGCTGTAATAATACATTCTAATAAGTGTAGGGCCGAGGGCAGTTTAAAGCTGCAGGGAGGCTCGTGCTGTAGTGTGTCGTTGACTGGAGCACTGCTTCAGTCAGACTTCCTGTCCCGCTCCGTCGAGGCATACATTATTCCGCAGCGAGTGCGGAAGCGGCTCTTGTAAGGTCCACATGATTATCAGCGCATCGCTCGAATCTTCTGTTCGCTTGCCGCATGGCTTAATTGAATTACCTTTACTCCAGCGACTGCGCTTTGCCCCACGGAACCATCGACGTTTCCATATTATACAGCAGAACGCACCGTTGTCCACAGAAGCGCTCGTTTAACGTATGACACCCTTGTCTTGTCTTTCTTTTCGCTCCTTGCTTCCTTGCACTCGCCGTTCCTTTTGCGCCTTGATCCCTTGCGCCTAGCCAATGTCTTCTGTCGGGAACGGCGCACCTGCAAGGGCTGTAACGTTATTGCACACAAGGCCCTGACTCAGCTGTACGGCCTTGAACCGCCTGTGCCTCCACAACCCGAGACCTCCTTTCGTCCGGCTGTGGACAGGCTGCACTACCGGAAGTGCACTGGGAGGAACACGTTGGGGCCGCGTTGATGCCTCGCTTTAGACGAGAAGACGAGCGATTTTATCCGATTACGGTATGGCAAGGTCTGTTGCGACCGCGCCACAGGTCCTGGTTCCCAGAGTCAGTTTCTGCAATGCTCACACCTTGATCCACGCCGCCCCCATTTATTTATTTCTGGCCATCTGCCTGGGCTCCCGGCGCTCAGCCATTTGTGTATATATATAATGCCCTTGTACTTTCTTCCTCCTGTCATGTTCTGCACCCTGTAGTCTCCGCTCCGAAACTCACCTGCTTCCTTGTTCCTCCTCGCTCCTTGGGTCTATTCGTCGCCATGCCCGCCATCAAGGCACACAACGACGTTCTCTTGACTCGAGAGAAACTCCTTGTTGTTCTCCACGACCTCTCAGCGCGCCTGTACCGTGCCTTCGGCCATCAGGTGCGCCTCATCATTCACGGAGGCGCCATCATGGTGCTCCACGCAGAGCTTCGCAGCCGCAAGTCCACCCGCGACATCGACTATATCCATCGCGCCTTCGTCCGTGATTATGGGCGATACGCTCCAGAGGCAGAAGCCCGCCTCAAGGGATGCATCGCAGCAACAGCTCGTGCACATGACCTAGGAGGCGACTGGATGAATGCGCATGCAGATGTTGCGTTACCTATGGCT
This sequence comes from Albatrellus sp. MG142, assembly GCA_003314695.1. Taxonomy (NCBI): domain Eukaryota; kingdom Fungi; phylum Basidiomycota; class Agaricomycetes; order Russulales; family Albatrellaceae; genus Albatrellus; species Albatrellus sp. MG142. The sequence goes on from QLPM01006074.1 coordinate 18,434, forward strand.
CAAGAGTAAGTACTCCATCGCCACGCCACAAAAGCCCACTCTCATTCACCGCCCCCCGCAGCTCTCACGGGCGACTCTACGATCCTATCTACTATGCCTCAATGACTGCAGTAAATCAAAAAAACAACACCATTTTCTCTGCGCAGGGCCTCCAGCTGATTGGCGTCAGCTGGGCTTGGGGTGTTGCCCTCAAGTTCGTACGCTACCAGAAGAGCGACCCCGTGGACATCGCCGCTATGCTCCGTCTGGGTTACTGGCAGCGTGGCATACGTTGGAATCGCCAGATCCTGGAGGACTGGATAACAAAATTATGCTGGCCGATGGGTTATTCATCCTATCCGCCTCCACACCTCGACGCTCTCCGTCAGCGCATGGGCCATGCCATTGCCCTTGCGTACGGATCCGATTAACCTCCATGTGTTTTTTTACGGTCTTCTATCATACCTTACTTATCCTCTCTTATTTCTGTGGCGCACGCCTCTGCGTGGGCGTACAGACATGCGGATCATATACCAAAGGGACTATCGCTAGCCACATGGCAACACCGGTGTTGCCTTTGTACGCTGACACACTCATTGTACTCTTTTTCGCATTGAACGACTTCTTGGTAGTTGACAATACCAGCAATTCACTCTGCTTACCATGACTCGCATCCCATTACTCGCACCACTGTAGATCATATGCATACCACGATAGTTACTCGGTTTACGTGCCGGGCGGTGAAAAAGAAGAGGTACAAGGTTGCTCGATATGAGCAGTACACATACTTCTCGTATTGTAATGATAGAACCTACGTTCCAATCTCCAAAATGGCATTCATTTACACCGGATCCTGTGATATGACTCTAGATATGCTGTGAAAGCGGGTTCTCACAATGGACGTTGACAATAGAAGGGGAAATGAAGAATATCCTGCAAAGGCACGATAGACACATGGGGATGTAGAATGCTGTCACACTGGCGCCTCACTGCCCTCGCATCAAAATACGAACTCCACCGCTCTTATGGTTTCATCACCACGCTTGATGTCTCTCGCCGTCAGGCTGAAACCAAACGTACGCCGTCGGTGATGCGTCCATTCCTTTCGCTTATACCAACTTCCTACATTGTCCGTGCTGCGCACAGACTCCCTCCTGCTGGACACAAGGTAACTTATATGGGGATTGATCGTACTCCAGCTTCGAGGTTCTCGGCAATTCAAATGTACACCATTAGTGTTGCCTGATCAAACAATCAGACTGTCCGAATCGCGCGAGAGGCATATATAAGGCTCTGGTGGACATGGTTGGCATCCTTACCTGGAGTAGATAATCTGTCCAGATCTATTTGGTTGGGTGGTGGGTTTGCGACCGGGACAGTTCCAAGATGGACGAAACTCCGAGTATGTACAGTACTACAGTCCTGGGAAGTCTCCTCCCGAGCTCCGAATCATATCACATATAAGTCGGGTAAAGAGCCTGCTCACTGCCGGCTCCTTCTCTTCCATAGATTGCCTTCAACCATAACGGGCCGCTTTGCGTACTGTACTTCTTCAGGGGTGCGCACCGGTACCATAGACCTCCCAGCGGTCTCGAGCACCTAGCTCTCGTGAACCTACATAGACCTTGGGGTTCTTTTCAATTAGGCTTGTTCGGAAAGCAGCCGCCCGGTCCGTCCTCTTCGAAGGTTGAGCTCCATTGACAATCCGTACTGTACCCGTACTATGAGTTGAAGCGACCTGTGCTCGGCACGTACCACATAGCCGGTGCTTCGGCCACAGCCCTAATTCGCCAATGCTGGTATCGTATGTACAGCTACTTTCGGCCATAGCCCTGACTGGGGACAATCGGATTACTCGGCCCAACAGATCGTAATACATTTATACACAACGGCGGATGGCTGTGCTCCCTTGACAAACGGATCGACGCGGACGTGACTGCGGCGCACAGTAATACACCTGAAAGGTGTATGGATGTTTGTACAGACTCCGTGCCCGCCATGGCAGGTCCATCCGTAACCCTCCCAACATGATCCTCCTTTCCCCGCTCCATCTCACCTCACCCCCCTATCTGTCTTCCAAACCGAAACTTCCTCCGACGACATCCCGACGTCTCGCCGACGCGCTAGCACCAGGTAGCGTGGCGGTCACGAGCGTTTGCGCCAGCGGAAGGAGAAGCGGGACAAGACCGTATTAGTAGTACCCACGTGTGCATCCTGGCTCTATTTGTTCTGAATCGGGACATCTCAAAGGGCATCAGATCATGTCGGATGGTGCGTAATGCCTGTCTGGAGCCAGTGTCACAGTCATAACGATCACTGTTGTGTCAGAGGGCAAGGTAGAAGCAGTGTATATCGGGATGTACCCAGGATGTATCAATATGTTCTGGATAATCAACGACAAGATCAACGGTCTGTTGCGGCTCTGTCTGACTTCGCACCTTAGCAAGCAAGCCCAGCACCGTGTCCCCCGTCTCGTCGATCACCGAGGGCGTGCCGTTCATCAACGGGCACGACAGAGCACGTTTGTCCCAGACATTGCCGTGCTCGCGGAGTGGCAACCGTTCATCGGCGGCGACGATCCGAAGAGCGGGTGGGAGCTATTCACCTGCTGAAATGCTCTGATTACCCAAGTCTCGGTCTCCAGCTTTGTCCTATCATAGTCATACACGCATGTCAACCAGACTCAACCTCCACACTAAGAATACGCAGTGGGAAGGGAATGCACTCTAAAGTCGCGAAGCTCGCAACGAAGCCGTGTGTGTAGGTGAAAATTTGGTTCTCTCCGCTCGGCAGGACTGACTGTGCGGCTCCGTTTAGTGTTCAAGTTTATTAAGATCGATGAGAGACGCACGCCCGCGCTTCTTCGATGTTCTTCAGAGACAGCTTCCGAGGTACCTTGACGCTGTGCCCAGTACCCAAGCCAGACTTCGTCCATGCCCATCACCCTGGAAACCTCTGAAGATCTTCTGAATGGTCTTATGCAGCGCATACGTTGCGTGTCTAGGATTCGACAGGTTGCTAGTGTGGGTGGTGACTCCTGTGGCTGACATCCTGAGTCAGTACCACGGCGGCCGATCATATCAGACCGGAGATTGTTTACTCAAGCTGCATGGTAGTATATGGCTCTAAGACTATTTCTCTTAAAGGATACCGATAGCAACGTTTATGTGTGTGACCTTACGAATATTGATTTGGATCGCTTCAGGGAGACTCAGGCTACAGTACTGCCAACACTCGTTGCTTGCCTTGGTCACGGTGCTTTGACAATCCTTACGCGTGTCTAGGAGGCTGCTTGAATCCTTCAATGCCTTCAGGCAATGGGTCATACGCAATTCAGAGATCCAAGGCAAGGGCGCACTGGCAAGCCAGCTCCGCCGCTCACATTGGGCCACAGTGCAGCTTCAAGTTGTATGCTTATAAAGTCTTTGAAGGAGACTACTCCCTGTCGTGCTGCCAGTGCGTCCCAGACCCGGACCCATATTGTTTTCAGGTCGGAGGAATTATCGAAACCTTCGCAATGTATATTGCTAAATATTACTGGCACCTGAGGCTCACATGTCAGATGCATTTGAGTCTGAGTCATCTAACTCAGATGCAGAACCACTATCTTTTGAAACCGCTCCGACCTCTGGATGCGCCTGTCTGAAAGCCTGCACGAGGTCCCGGAACTTCGCTGCGCGTGATGCCCGGGCTCTCTCGTATTGTACATCCTCCCTCACCCGCTCGAGCGCAAGTCGTCGACTCTGCACCCACCCCCCATATACCGTCTCATCTACGTGCGCTGAAAATCGCGCACGCTCCTGAATTTCCGTCTGCTTCATGTGGAATGTGGCGATGCGCTGCGTCTGAGAATTACAGAACTCCGCATCACGGCTGTGCTCTGCGGAGAGGAGGGCGAGCTGCCGCTTCGCCTCGCCCGCACGGAATGCGCTCTCTCGCGCCCGCTGGTCCGCTGCGAATTCCTGCACGAACTCCTGCGCCTGCGCGTTAGCCACCTCTGCACGGATCCGTTGCGCTTCCTCGAATGCTCGCTGCCGCAGACGCTCATGGTACTGGAGCTCCAGTTTGCCAACATGCTCGGTGCGGGAGGTGGGTTCTTGCGCTGAATTGCCGTCGATGGGCTCGGGTACAGGAAGTGTGTGCCCGAAGTGAGGGTTTGCCAGCAGTGTTTGTGGGACCTGTCCATACATCAGCTTGTGCTACGTTGCTCGATAGTTTGCACTCACGAATCCAGTCATTGGCAGCGTCACAGTGGAGGCAGAATAGCTAGACTGGGGAGTAAAAAAACAGATAGGCTCGGCGGTAGGAGGATTGTAAACATGGATCCCGTCAATTATTGTCGGAAATTCGTCGTCAAAGCCCCCAACCCCAATAATTCTCAGCCCATGACTCAGAAGCCCAAGCTGTCTTCTCCGCCGCTCTTGCGCTCTCCCGAACGACGCTGCACGTCTGTCTTCAGCACAGCTAAGAGTCAGCGAGAGCACATTCACCGCCCTGTCTACCTTCGTCTCTAGCAGGCGCAAGGACTCATGCGCGTTCAACGCGACAGACTGGGCCTTGTCCCGCTCCCGCGCCTCGTCGAAGAGTGCAGCCCGCCGCTGCTGGGCTTTCTCAAACTGGAGCTGCCGCCGATTCTCGCTCCCTGCGCGCACACTCTCCGCGCCTTTGAACCAGGCGTCACGGTTCGCGCGAGCCAGAGAGTAGCGGGAACGACAGCTGTCTACTTGCTTCCGGAACAGTGCGTCGTGCCTCTCGTTCTCCATTATATCTCGGCCCCCTGCTGATTCCCCAGCCATACCTTGGACTGGCGCTGCCTGCATTCCCGCTTTGTGGGCGTCGGGAACCTTCACCCAGACCCCGTCAGCGCTGATAGTCGACTTTTCGGCGGAGCCAGTAGCTCTTCCTGTATAGTCATATATCTTCGGTATCGGCACAGTAGTCATGGGAAGGTTGTCGGCGCCGGATTGGTGACCAGACGGAAAGGCTACCGATACGGACGACATTGAGGGTGACCGCGAAGATATCTCAGGATATATAAATGGTACATCCGAACTGTTTGTTGAATGTTTGCTTGTCTCTGGTGAACGTTCTCGAGCCACAATGCGAGGGATAGAACCGGGTGGAGGCGAAGGATGTCGCACAGTGGGGGAGACTATGGGAGTCCCAGAGAATGTTGCTGGCCTTAATTCACGCCAGCCGTCGCCATCTTTGTTGGCGGCAGGAAGGGGCTACAAATTATAGACATAATAAATTTTGATTACATGAAAGAAGGACTCTTCACAAAGCTCACCGTCACCTGGCTAGATAGAGTCACTTTCGCCTGGTCCACCGTTGTAGGACTCTGCATCCTCTTCAGCTTCAGGGGGCCATAATACAAACAGTTGTACTTACACGGTTCTCTGTGGAGGTCTCATTAGCATCTGGGCCGTGATTTGTGTTGTCGGAGTCCGACATACGTAGAAGAGCAAGCTGAGATCAAGTGTGACTTTCGGCCAAACGAATGACAATCCCAAAGGTACACTGGCAGTACTCACCAGATGCTCCACAGTCGCATCGCGCCGACGCTCCTCCCGTTCGAATGTCTTGTTTCGAGACCGAAATTCTGCCTTGTAAACTTCCCTTATCATCTCTTCTAGCTCCTTGCACTCTTCGAATTTTTGTTGTCGTCGCTCCTGTCGTGCTTTGTCTGTGAGCTCAGCAAACCATGCCGACTGCGATCTCTGAGCATTCTGCTGCTCCTCAAACTCTAATTCATACCCAGCTTCCTTCGCCTTGAAGCCTGCATTGCGCCTATCCTCGTTCTCTTCCCATTCTTTGTTGTACTGTAGCTCTGCGTCCCTGAACGCCCTGTCGCGTTCTGCTTCAGCCAGAAGGAACTGCTCCTCGAGCATTCCCAGACTTGTCTTGAACTCTGCACGCCGCACATCTTCTCCCTCCCACTTCTGCTGCTCTAGATCTAGGTCCTCGAGTTTCTGTCGGAATGTAGTATCTCGGGATGACCACGATCTATGACGATCCTGTTCATTCTCTCGCGAGCCGCGCTGTGCGGGTATGGCGTCTTCATTAGAGAGATCTTTTTGTCGGCCTCGTGAGAAGAGCCTGTTCAACATTCCTGGCGAACTCCTACAAATACAGTATAAGGACTCGTCAATTGGCTGCGACGTAGATCTCGGACACCCACCTATTCATGAAATAAACAATGTAATGACCAGATGGGCCACGACATTAAAGGAGTACGCTACGAGTATTTCAGTGCCGTCTTATGTGCGGGTTTGACGCCCAAGTGCCCTAGAGACCAGGGGCCTGAGAAATCATCGGAGAGCTCAAAATACATATTCATCATGATCA
>QLPM01006085.1:0-13128 GCA_003314695.1 Albatrellus sp. MG142
ATTGCATTTATCTTGCCATTCATGAACTGGTTCTCGGTCGCGGCGCGCTCAAGGCGGTCTTTGGTGAGGTGCAGCGGGTTGCGGCCGTTGTCGATCTCTGCAAGAACCTGCACAGGGATCATCGTCTGGCAGTGCTGTGCCATGTCATCAATGCTCGACAGACGATCAATGACTTTATTTCTGCGCACAGCGTCGGTTACCACTCAAAGCGCGGGTGGAAGAACGAAGTGGGAACGCACACACGCAAACCGACCTGCTTCCCACCGCCGCTCTTATCCTTGTCCTTTTCTTTTGTAGAATCGTTGACCACCGTCGTGCCGAGGTTGTAGAGCTCATTAGCAAGGGCGAGGAGCTCCCCCTCGAGGTCTCCCTGTAAGCCGGCAGGGGTCGGGGACAGGGAGGAGCGCGGAGAGTCCGGGGCGGGTGGCGGAGGGGCCATGATAAAGGTTGGATTATGAGGTGGCAAGTGCACAAAAGACGGCTTAAGATGTGCACATCGAAAAACGACTTGGGCTAAATACGATATAGTACACTCTATGAAAAAGATAAGGTAAGGCGACCAGGGCGTATGGTCGAGTTGGGGCTCAGAGTTCACTCACGGTAGGTTTCTCGTTCAGATAGTTGCTGAAAGCGGCCCAGTGTACGAATGTATGTTCGCCAGCATGTAAGAGCAAGACAGCGTCGTCACAGTCGTCACACTAATACTATTTGCGGATAAGTATCACCGTAAGTTAACAAATGTAATGAATGACTCATAACTTAATCAATGACTTTAGCACCCTCGCAGTCTTAACTGAGGAATTGAGAGTTGATGTGTCTGACACGCAACTTAGTAGCGCCTGGCAGCACCCTGATGCACTGAAAGATATATTAACAGGTGGGGTGTTACGGAATATGACTCTAGCCATAGACACCACAGGTACCATGGGCAAAGGCGAGGGTGATGGTGGCATGATTTGCACACGCACAGCACCCGACCTGCTTTAAATTTCTTTACCCTGACGGAGCACGCAGACGACGAGGCCTTTGGTGCGTGGCAGGGCTTTATGGTGTGTGAAGGAGGCTGTTGTGCTTGCACGACACTGGTGTCAAGGTGGAACCCCTAGTTGGTTGCGCATATCGCTCCGCAGACTCCTTCTATCATAGCCAAGTTTATAATAGGGCCCCCTTGGAGTGATCGATTTTCATCTACTTTTCGGAAAGCGAGCTCTGCATATCATATGGGTTGATGATGAAACCCGAGACAGATAGCGTGGAATTATGTCCGTGAAGTCGATGGCGGCACATGATTAAACGCGTGGGAACGAACGTTTGTCCTGTGCCAACGATTCACCGCCCACATCATGCTGTCTCTGCAGCACACCCTAGTTCTCGCGTTGCCGTGTGTGTGCACACCTACATACCCACTGGCCCCCCGTTTCAAGAAACAGTGCTCGCTCCCCCAAATTAATCGATATTCAGATGCTCTGCCAGAACGGCGGCCTTCTGTATTCGATGCTAGCTACAAGTCATAGTTGGTACTGTCATCACCAACCTTTCCATGGCACCCACACATCTACAACTTTGCTACAACTCTCATCGATGTCAGAGTCCACGATATAATACCACGGGTAAGCAGCTGCAATCAAGCATGCATGTTGCCCTACCATCTGCACCATGTCACCCACCTCGAGCGATGCTTCGGGATCATTGGGTGAGATCTCTCCAGTGAGTGGTGGACGCGTCCTAGTTAGGATCCCATGCTCCTGTGAAACCTTGCTCAGCCGCCACGCCTTTCCTATTACCTCGCCATGTCCTCCACTAGGACCAGTGTCTTTGCTCATTGCGATGCCACCAGCATCACACATGGCTTCGTCGTATCCGTTTTTACCTCTTCCCGGGTAGAACGAGATGACAGTCGCTAATACTCTTTGGGAGACACGGCCTTTATCAACGAGGTTGGTATGCAGTTGCTGGAGATCTAGTAGAGGATAATTTCCTTCCGGAGAACTTCAGCCAATATGCGCTCATCAAGATGAACTTAACTTCAATACCTGCGTGCAGTTCCAGCGATCCATGCAGCAATGACGACAGGCGAGCTCTCGTCTCTGCTGAGGCACTATGCGCCGTAGGGGTTGACCCTACGGAAAGTACAAATGAGTGGTGATCGCGTGAGGTTTCCATTGATATGGAATGTGCTCGTTCGGCCGCTGCATTCACAGCCTCTACTTCAGCAGATAGAAATGATGATGCTTGTGGCAACGATGTGGACGCGTAGGAATTTCCAGCATGGCAGTAAAACCCGTAGATCGACATGGCGGGTGACGCGAACGACGCCCTAAGCAATGAGTCCAAGCTTTCTGATCCAACAGGAACGCCTGCTCGTCTATGGCACCACTGCTCAGCCTGAGTTCTGGAGTTTGGAGTGCAGACTCACTTCTGGCCACCATCAACCTTGATGAACACCGACCATTTTCTGAGTCTGTCTTGGGTTTGTTCAAACATTTCGAGGGCCTCTATTTGCTTTGGATGGTCCACAATGAGACGGATGACCCCGTCGTACCCGTGGATTTCGTCCCATAATGCCGACAGGTCTGCAATCTTGTTCAGCGCTATGGGAACACCGTATAGAATCTAAGACGTCGCAGTTCAGCAGCATATAACGGAACAAAACCCCAATACTTACGTCTTTAACAGTACCATCTGCCACTAGCCCAGCATTCACCAGCTCCCAAGCCTCCATGACTGTCGAGACGATGACAGCATTAGTCTTATCGGTGCTAGAAACCAACTGCAGCTTTGCTCCTTCTGCGGTCTGTACGAGTCGCATGTCCACAATTTATCAACGTGGTCTGATACTTCTGAGCATACCTTATGTGTCTTCAGATGAGCTCTAAAACTTGCACCCCATTGACGCGCATTCTCATGCATCTGAGCGCAATTCCTGGCGAAGATGGCTCGATCGATGACGAATGCAGGAGTTCGCAGCGACTTCAAAGGCTTTCCGACATACTCCTTGACCAATGCATCTTTATGCGGGCGCAACAGGAGTTTATGAGGCGTTGTCGTTTGTTCTAGGTTGAGCATCACGAAAGTTGGGTACCGCACATCTTATCTTGATCCTGCACTTGTTATAGGTGGACGCTTATCTAACAACAGAAATCCGTAACAGACGATTGGAGGCAAAGCAGGTTGTAAAGCTTCCGGGGACCTTCTAGTCAGGTAACGGCTATGACCACCGTGACCTTCACAAACGGGATGTCTTTTAGGGATATCGGACATCAATTTAAATACGGTGTATCAAGTGACTGAACCTCATGGATTTGTACGGGAAGATTTACTTGCGACATTGTGATCATGTGCACTAAGCCGCGGAGCGTCGTATGTGCGCGGTCCGGTACGAGCCGGAAATCTTATCTTGTCAGCTTAGTTCTACTCACTCGGCCCGCCCGCTCTCGCATACAAATAAATCACGGTGGGGTGCTGCGGCAAGCAGCTTGTGCGATTCATAATTTTTTGTCTGAACGGAATGCCCAAGTTTACCTACCCTCTGCATTCTGACATCCTTCCGCACCTCGACCCTCAATACGTAGCATTTCATAACCAATACCTTGTGGAATGGCCGCAGCCCCATGATCTCCCGTGGGACCCCGTTATTCGCAATGGCGAAGCTGTCCCGGGCGGGTCTGCAGTGCTTCATGTTGGAAGTGTGAAAGACTTTTCACTCGCCAACTGCGACGTACGTGTCTTCACTCCAGAAGGGTCTGCTCCAACGTCGGGTTGGCCCGCATTTATGTTTTTCCATGGAGGTGAGTTGTGGGATCTGATTTGTCGTTAAAAATACTAAGATGTGCCATCTGTGCGAAGGCGGTTGGACCCTTGGCAGCATCATCACAGAGAATTCATTCTCTAGCAACATGTGTAAATGTGCTGTACATCCCTCGCATATCGATTCAGTTCGGCGCACTGATCTTTAATTCGCTTAAGATGCAAAATGCGTGGTCGTCTCTGTTGACTATCGGCTTGCGCCTGAGAACCCATATCCCGCAGCCGTAGACGATGCAGTCCATGCTCTGGTATGGGCTTATACAAGCGGACCATCGCTCATAAACATCAACCGTGATCAAATTGCAATCGGTGGCTCCTCAAGGCATGTCTATGACACTTGGAACTACATATGTGCTAACTGTCCTGTCCATATAGCGGAGGTAATCTTGCGGCTATCCTTGCCCACAAAGCATCCCTTATAACACCCCCGATCCCGGTCGTGTTCCAGCTTCTTATCGTTCCCGTCACGGACAACACTGCAAACGAATCCGACGGGCCCCACAAATCGTGGATAGAAAATGCGAATACGACCTGGCTGCCTCCAGCGAAGATGAAATGGTTCAAGAACAACTATCTTCCTCACAAGGAGGACTGGACGAAGTGGGATGCGTCACCTCTGTTTGCACCCGACGAATTGTTTAAGAAAGCACCGAAGACATGGATAGCTGTGGCAGAGCTTGACATCCTCCGGGATGAAGGCGTTGCGTACGGAAAGAAACTGGAGGATGCCGGTGTGGAAGTGGAAGTTAAGATCTACAAAGGAGCACCCCATCCAATCATGGCTATGGATGGTAAGTTTTTTTTTCGTCGTTTCTTTGCTGTTCCATGCTTACTATATTGATGATCGTGACAAACTCTACTTAAGAGTGAGTGAATTCTCAATCAATAGACATCAATTACTGATCATGTCGTTCTTGAAGTGCCCTGTATATCGGCAAACAACTTGTTTCGGATGCCGCTGCCGCATTAGCAAGGGTGTTTGGTACCGCGGGGTTTTGAGAATCTCAGCATCGAACAAGTCATGTCCCTCCACGATGCATGCCAGCTCTCACTTGTACATGTTCTTTTTCAACCGCACCCGCGTGTCTCTAAGCAGCTGCAATTGCTTCGATCTCAACGTCGACTTCACCTGGGAGCTTTCTGGCTTGAGTATAGGGCTTAGGTACAGGGACTAACTAAGACAACAACCAGTCATCGCAACTAGCGTATATCATTGGGCAATTCTACGTACTTGATTCCACCTGGGACTAGCTTACCGTGTGAGTCAATGGGAACTAACGAATACAAGTCCCCCGGCCCCCGGCAGGCACCTTGGTGGCATGGACTGTTTCACGGAATTCACATCGGAAGGATCCTGGATCTTGCTTAAGGAACCTACGCAGGATATGGGAAAATTTTGGGACCTCTTGCGAGTTGATTTTCTCTACAGTCGACATCGAGTGTTGGGGAGTGGTCGGCCCCAAGTGTCAGTCTCCTAGCTGCTTCTTGTCCACTTGGTTACTGTCAGATTCATATTGTAGTCAGTGACTGGTACACAGACCGACGGCAGACGCGATAGTTTGCTGATCACCATGACATTATGAGATTCTCAGGCTGACATCTCATGTTATCTCTGCCATGCGTTTCATTGCATCTACAGAGTCATCTGAGACCAGTGTCATGAGGGTCCTGCTATGACATATGGCGTGATACGCCCGAATCGTCGCTAGAACGACTTGCTATTCTTTATAATAATAACATGAAATGAGCGCATGACATTCGCCATCTCATCTTTGACGACATCATGCAGGAGACCACTTGCTACAATCGATGAGCGTGTGCTAGATTTCGCCTTCAGAGGTCGACATTTCCTCTATTGGTCTGTACAAGGCAGTCGAAGTTCCATCGGATGAAGAACGCCGCCTACTGCGCGATTTTGACTTGCTCTTACTGCCTCCAATGACATTTGTGTCAGAAATAATCTTTATTGGTCGTGCGCACATCTGACAGCGGTGTCAAAACCAACAGGCAATACCCTCGACAAAGGCAATGTCGGAAATGCAAAAACGGATGGCTGGTAAGAACATATCGTCAGTGTCAGTGTTCATCCTACAGCCTCTCACCCTCGAGCAGCCCAAGTCTCCAGCTGCATGGCGGTTCCTGAGAGAAAGAACTGGCACGCATGCGGATCCTCTCAGGCTCGTCTGTAGCAGTAGACGAACGGCTGGATATCTGCGACGCTTTCCGCCTTTCCAGGGACTGGCGATATTGGGTTCGGGCATTCATCAGTTTTTCAACTTCTTGCCACGGATGGTAGCAAGCCTAGGTTTTTCCACCGTGAAAACAAATCTGTACGCTATAGCGCCGAACGTCGTCGGGACGTTGACGTTCTCTTCAGATTACGTCCGCGAGCGGTCAATCCACACGTAAGTCCATCCTTAAGATCTGAGTTTAATGCATCTGCCAAAACAGATGTATTCCACTAGCGACAGCTTTCATCACACCATAGGCGTGCGTGACAATATATTAAGTACTCAAGCATGCGCTGCTAATGGATTTCGTTTTCACAGGCATTCGCCCCGTCCGTTCTTAGTGCTCGAATAACGCACCGAGCGAAAACCACAGGGCAGTAGTTGCTGCGGTCATGAGTGTGTTTTTAGATCACTTACCTTGACCTGGGATCTTAGCGCGTTCTTTATCTTCCAGTCACCATCGCCAACTCTGCGGGCCTTGTCTCAACAATCGTCTTCCGCGCCCAAGACGAGCTGTTGGTCCGGGTTGATCGCGTATCCAGCACTAACACAAAAACAGCTGTGTTCGATGCTCTGTCTGGTGTCTGTCGCGACAGTAAAGTCGGAACGCTGGAACATGGTCACCGTAGCAATTCTGATTCTACGGTTGTTTTACTGCACAGACCGAACGCAACGGAGGATATGGCCGGGGTGCTAACAAGCTGTTCTGGAGGACAGCCACAGCTGAGGATGAAGCCAACACGAACGCGGATTTGCGTCCGTCTGTCAAACGCCAGAACGTTTATGTCAAAACTTACAAAGCCAGTCGATAAATACCAAGATACATCACAATCAAGGCCTGCCTAGCATCCTTGTACGCTACGGATACAGTCCGCCGATGCGCCGTCTTCGGGCGCGATCAGTCCTCATCCCAGACGAGGTCGACCAGCGAGGGCAGTGCGTCATCCTCCGCCAATTCCTCTATCGTCGGCGAGGCCGTCTCCGAGTCCTCGGTCTCGAACAGCGCCTCGTCGAGCAACGAACCCTCGGATAGAGTAGACGACGAAGATGGTGCGTGCAGGCCCAGCCCGCACGCCATCTCCTGCTCGGGGGGCGTCTTTGGGAAGTGGCGGCGGCACGCGGCCGCGACGTATAGATCTGCCGCGGTCATTTCGCATTCGGCGTCCGCGTCTGTGTCTGTAAGGGCGTCGGAGGCGAGGGGGAGGTCATCCGGCCATAAGACCGGGGATGCCGGCTCTGCGGGCTGGTTTCGTCTTGGAGACGCACTGGTGCTCAGCCTGAGGCCCGTGCCTAGCTTGAGGCCCTCGTTCTCCTCCCTCAGAGCACGCAACTCCGCGCGCAGAATATCCTCGACATCATCCCCACATACCCGCGCCGCATCCGCCGCCTCAAATCTGAGCTCCATGTCCCGCAGCTGGGCCTCGAGCACGCGGACAAGCGACGCTGCATCCACGGCCCCGTCGTCACACGTGGCCTCGACTCCCTCTTCTTCTTCTTCTTCCTGGTCTTGTTTCTGCTCTTGCCGCCCTTCGTCGTCTCTCTCCTCGAACATCCATTGATAGGCGTAACCAAAATCCGCGACTAGCGTGTCGACGGATCCCTCCTCGGACCTCGTATCTTCCTCGTCATCGTGCGGCTGCCCGCCTGTGCCAGCCAACTTCTCCTTCAGGTCGCGGATCGTGTCCGCAGAGCTCTGCGCCTCGCGCACCGCCGTCTCGAGCTCCACGCGCAAGTGTAGCACTTGCCCGTCCGCAGCGTCGAGCCGCGTGGTGGCGTCCGTGAGCTCCTGCTCTAGATGCTCACACCGCTTGCGCATGCTCGCCGCCTCGCCCTCGACCGCCCGCAGCACGCTGCGCATGCCCCGGTACTCCCGCTCGAGCTGCACGATCTTGTTGGTCGACGCCACCGCATTGCGCTCCGCACCCTCCGTCCGCACCCGCATCTCCAGCGTCTCCATTTCCTCGCCCAGGATCCGGTCCTGCGCTTCGTGCAAGCGCGCCTCTAGGTCTTCAATTCGTGCCTCGCGTTCTCGTTTCTCCGCGGCCAGCGCGCGCGTCCTGTCCTGCAAGTCCTCAATGAACGCGTCCTTGCAGCTGAGGAGGTCCGTGTAGCTCTCCTCCAGGGAGTCATTGGCATTGCGGGAATCATCGAGAAGCGTGTGCAAGAGGATATCCCGGGCTTCGTACTCTTGCACCTGGTGCTCGTAATCGATGGTGTTCCGCTCGAGCTCGCGGCACCTGGCCCGGAGCTCAGCGACAACGGGCATGGGGTCTTCGTCGGCAAGCGTCTGCACCACGGTGCCCCGCATCGCCGCACCGTCCCCCGCTCGCCTATCGCCATCGCCATCACCGTCACCCCCGAGATCCTCGCACCAAGCCTGTGCACGGCTCACACGCAGCTCGTCCTCGAGCACCGCGATGCGTGCCGCAGAGCGCACATTCTCCGCCTCCACGCGTGTGCGCGTGCGCCGCGCCTCGGCGAGCTCTTGCTCCCTGATCTCGCCTACACACGCGAGCGCGTCCATACTGCGCACGACTGCCTCCAGGTCCCGCCAGGAGCTGCTCCGCTGCCGCGCCGACGCGGCGCGGCAGCTGTGCAGCCTCCGCTGTGTCTGCTCGAGCCTCCGCTGCTGGCGCCTGGACTTGTCGCGCTGGGCGCGGGTGCGGACGCGGAGGCGCCGGCGCAGGCTGTCGACGAGCGCGCGGAGCATCTGCGCCTCGTCCTGGAGAGAACGGATCCTGTCGTCGCGGATGCGGAGAATCGAGCCAAAGTCCTTGTTTCGCATCGGGATGCGGCGGAGGTCCCATGAGAGGCCGTGGTGGATGTCGCGCTTGGTGATCTCTGGCAGGTCCCGCGGTGTGTCTGCGGGCGAGGTGGGGCTTGTGACGGGAAAGTCGACGGTGGACACGCGCGACGATGCGGGATTGATAGATGACCTCGGCGATGTTCTTCGAGGCATAGTAGAGTGGAATCGTGGGTTACTGGTGTGTGTCTGGGAGAGAGAGGTGCTACGCCTCATGTTTTCCGTCTGGCTTTCGTGCAGGCAGGCATACACGTGCACCTCTATCTGATATCCTTTATTGACTCTCCCCTATCGACAGGTCACTGATATTATACATGCACGAGATGCGAGCAGACAGTAGCAAGACATAGCAAACGCAAACGCAAACGCAAACGCACAATGATATCGTAGTAGAGGTGAAAGGGCCGCTCATAGGTAGAACATCGCGTCCTTCAGATTCCTGTGCAGCCCAGCCCCCCAGGCCCTCTGCGCCGCCTCATACACGCGCTTCTCTGCCTCGTCCCTCGAGCGTTTCCAGGCCTGACCGCGGCCCGCGCCCGAGCTCGCACCGCTGCTCGACGCCGTGTCCGGCATCTGGTTCAGGAACCGATGTATCCAGTACCGGGCCTGCTCGCACACGAGGTCCGCGTAGTACGCTGCAGGCACCAGGCTCACCGCCTTTGTTGCGCGTGCATACAGGTAGCTGGCGGTGTGCACGCCCTGCTGGATCGCGTCCGCGCTCAGCTCGTTCTCGTCGTACAAGACCACGTAGTGCGTGGGCCGGACTGTGCCCTGCAGCCCGGCGTGCGCCTGCAGGTAAAAGTCAAAGTCGACGATCGACGTCACCCCGCGGTCGACGACGGACCCCGGGAGCGTGTTTCCATTCTTGTCCGCGTGCTCTTCGCTCGTCGCCGGGAATCGCGCATGGTGTCGCTTGCCGCAGATCACGATGCTCAGCTTCGGGCGGTACTTGGCGTTCTTGGGGTCGATATGTCCGAACGCTTCCAGGATCTTCGGCAGCTCCAGCTTGATCACGAGGTCATATTGTCCCTACGGAGACGTGAGACCCACTATCCGAGAAGAGTGAACAGGTGAAAGCATACCTCCGAGACACCGTCCCGGAAGACGTACACGCGCTCAGGAAGGGTTTTGGCGTGCCTCCGGTAAGCGTCCAGCCGTTCCAACATCATGTCCCGCAGCTCCGGGATGCCCTGAGAACATATGCATCCAGTCAAGGGTACGAGTCCGAGACGACGACAACTGACCTCTTCTTTCTTCGACGTCTGCAATCGGAGACTCGCCGGGAACTGCACGAATTCCGCGTCGATGTTGCCCACGACGCCCGCGATCGAGGGCGTCCCCTTGGCACTGCTGGGTCCCGGGTGCGTGACGTCGATCCCGATCATCATCGTCTTCTTCTCCTGCAGCCATCGCATCGCAGACGGATCCAGCCGGTGGTTGATCCCACCAAGCTTCGTGTTCACCTTGAGCGCGATGTTCGACAGATACTGGTCTTGCTTTTTCGGGTCACGGAGCGCCTTCTCCAGTAGCATGCATTGCGTGCGCACGCCGAGGCCCACGCACGTCATGCGCTTGATCGCAGGGTAGATGTAGTCGTCCGTGCGCGAGAGCAGAACGACGATGATGCTGATGCCGTCCGCCTTGCCGAGCTTCTCGATCGTCTGCTCCACAAGTTGTATAGCACGCACGCGCATAGGATCCTGTCCCATGGGAGGGAGCATCGGCGTAGGCACGATCTGCGGGGGCGCACTGGGTAACGTCATGCCACTCTTGCGGCACTTGTTCATGAACGCGGTGAGCAGCCCAATCAACAACGGATCATCGGGTCCTTTGAAAGGGGATCTGCCGCCATCCTGCACCACCAACACCTTCCAATTGTCGAGCCTCGCTCCCTTGTGGAACTTGACGTCCAAGATGTTCCAGCTGCCGTTACTCACCCTCGCCGAGCCACCTTGGGCATACGTCACGCGCGGCGGAGGTAGCTCCCGCATAGGCACTACCGACATTTCTGGAGAAACGGAGACGCCAAACGCATCGAGGACGGGAGTCTTCGGAGACAGGCCCATCTGCGGGAGTCCCCGGTTGGTGATGAGGTGCGCGTTTACGGCAGGGCGACGACTGGCATGTCGCAGCATCTCGGCGGTAGCAGTGCTACTCAGCCGACCAAGATGCGGCTCGCCAGGCTCGATCTCGCATACTTCAGCCGGGAGGTACGTAGGTTTTCCTGGAGACCCCACATCAACGAGAGGCATATCATCCGCATGGACCAATGCCTTTTTGTATTCTGTGACGACACGGGAGAAACGAATCAGCAGCCATAGGATCGATGGTGGAAAGATGCGTACTGCGCTTGAAGTACTCCTCGACCGTGATCATGTCTCCAAACTCTTTGCAATTAAAGGTCTGCGTCCGAGCCGTTTTGTTGCGTCCGACGCTGTGAATCACCTTGACACGTTTGTACCCTAGGTGTCTCGTCGAGACCTTGACACCGGACAGATATTCGTCTGCGCTCGCGCCCATGGAGCTTTCGGTATACGCCCTCCACGCATCGACGAGGCTGCCAGGCTGAAGGAACGCCGTCATGCACACGTTGACGTTGACCATCAGCTGCTTGTACACAGGCCGAACGGACGTGAAGAAGCCCATGTGCGCAAATAGACGCGGACCGAGCTGCCTGCTCTCATCGTCGATGAAGAAATACCGATTCCTGCCAAAACGGTGGCCCGTCTGCGAGGCCTGGCGCTGCATGACGAGATTAAGAGCGGAGATGAGGGGGTCTACGTCGCGTTCTTTGTCCACGGGATTTCCCTCGAGATAGCTGGTAAAAGCGTCAGCGGCGCCACATGACGTGATTGTAGCAAAGGTTGCTTACTCCTTCAGCGGCAATGTCGAGAGGTCGGATGAGTACTCGACCGTGACCGTGTACTCGTCTGCCTTTGGAGGCGGTCCCCTATCGCCTTCCTCATAGTACTTCACCGTCCCACTGAAAGATTCTGGCAGCCTCCGCGCCGCAACCAGACGTTGGCTACCGTCGTGAACAATAAAATTCTTGTAGGCAGCGCCGGCCGGGCTCTCTTCAAACAGCGCGAGGATGCGGCGTTTGACCCTAGCCTTCTGCGACGGGGGATCGGGCTTGATAGTGATGAGGTATTCGTAGTAGACGTCCTTGGTTAAGGTGACCGGGAAGAAGTTCGCGCGAACGACGGTGACCTTGCCGAGGGTGCCAAACCCAGGGCGCGCAGGGCGCACTGGGCCTGGGTTCGCCTTCCTTAGGCGCTGCACAACCTGGTCGGCCGCGGCGATGCGCGGGTGGACAGTGACCGGCTCACTGGGGCGTGGGTTGAAGATAAGCGGTACGTTGGAGTAGGCTTGCGCAGCGCCTCCACGAGGGGGGAAGCCGCCACTGCCACCACCTCTCGCACCACTGCCACCTCTCGCACCACTGCCACCGCCTCTCGCACCACTGTAGCCCCCTGCACCACCGCCCCTCGGCCCACTACCGCCCCTCGGACCACTACCGCCCCTGTTGCCTCTAGCAGGACCACCTCTTGCGAGACCTCTATCGCCTCGTCCAGAATGATAGTCCATGGAAGTTTAAAGATGAGAGGAATGCTGGATCTGACAGGCGTTGATGAGGCTTTTGTATCTGTGGCGTGACAGTACTGCGGAAAAACGTGTTACTGGGCTGGAGGCGGTGGCGTAATGAGTCATAGCGATAGGATTCCTTCCTTATCCGGCCAGGCGTCAACTGCGTTTCCCCGCACGGAGAGTTCAATCGTGGCCAGTACACAATGGCCAGAACAAAGTCAACAATGAGCATCACTATTCTTTGTAAAGTATATTTTTGTTTTTCATCGACAACGAGGTTACTTTGTTATCGATGAAAGACAAAAAAGGAATAGGGCAGGCTCGTACCGAGGACAGACGCCCATAGTACGTCCTAGTCAAGGAAACTACTTTTCCTACCGAAGTCCGTTCACGGACGAAGGGCCAGCACACCATAATGAAGTGAATTGGGCCGATGGGAGCATTGTACGGTCTTACGTCTTCAGACCTTATCAGTCAACAATGAGCACTAAGCCAGAAAATCGACACCCACCGTGAAGATCTCAAACGCTTTTCTCATCATACCCTTACCAAATTGTCTTTCAACGACAGCACCTGTGACCTGTGGTTATAACAAATGTGTGGTCCCCCACCTGCCATATAAATGTGACTGATCAAGTCGGTTTGACGCAACATGCCCAGGGCTTGCACATGTTTCATGGCGTCTGCAGCCAGCAGCGC
>QLPM01006099.1:0-18447 GCA_003314695.1 Albatrellus sp. MG142
GGTAGCGTAGGGGCATGATGTACGGAAAGTTGGCTATGGATGCTCGAGCGATTAGCCATTCCTTTAATTCCGATTAACTATTGCCAAATTGAGCTGCAGTATGGTAGTGGTGCTCAGAAGCCATCCCGAGTTTAGTTATTCTCGGAGTTGGATGCTTGCCGCCAGAGCCTCTGTCCGTGACTAGAACACATCATCCCCACTGCGTCCTCTTGTAGTTGAATTTATAGCGCTATGACTGTCAATGTCTTATCACACCCGCTTGTGAGTGCACGTCTATCGAAGCTACGTCAGACATCAGCGACGTCTAAAGAGTTCCGTGAGGTATATGACATCTTATTCTGAGAGCCGTCGATATACCAGCCTAACTCGCAGTGCAGGGCATTCATGAGATCAGTTTCATGCTTGGCTACGAGGCGAGCCGTAGCCTCGAGCAGCAGTCTTTCCAAGGGGTACGACACTTGCCTATTATCAATACTATGCACTGATACATCAAGGGCGATAGCGGACGCCAGTTAGCTCTTTCACAGGAACTGCGGTGAAGCCAAAGATCGGACTTACACCAATTTTGCGTGCTGGTCTTGGAATGACCGATGCGTTATTGACCTTGTTTCCGTAAGTCTCCAGCTCTCTCGCGCAGTGGTTCGTGAATGTACTTAGGATACAACTTTTACAATCAGCGACGCTCCAGTGTATCATCTTGGACTATACAGAGAAAAGGTCACCCTGCAGCCTGTAGAGTGTGAGTTTCTCGTATACTTGGACATCATGATCCGGTGTTTCACCTTTCCTACCCAGATTATTCGAAGTTGCCCGCCTTCGTGCCAATAGACATGTGCTTCCTCCTTGACCCTTTAATTGCCACAGGTGGGACAGCAACAGCTGCAATGCACATGCTCATTGATTGGGGTATTCCAAGTATGTTGCACAATATTAGCTTTCTTAACGTTGAATGGACTCATTGCTTCTTTAGTTTCGAAGATCAAGCTACTCTGTATAGTGGCATCTTCAGACGGATTGAAACATGTTCAAAATTCATTCCCTGGTCTTGAGGTCAGTTTTATGCGTGTATTCTTCGTCCGTCCATTCATGGCGAGGTTCGGCAGATATGGGTAGCATCTGTCGACCCAAGTCTAACTCCTGAAGGCCTGATCTCACCCGGGCTGGGAGATACTGTAAGCTTCATCTTTTAAAGCGCCATGTTCGGGTCTGACAAAACGTTTTATAGGGAGACCGTCTGTACAATACTTTACGGGACCCCGAGTCTTGATCAAGCTTTGCATGAACAAACAGCAGCAGCTCCGGCCGTAGTTGCTGGAGTCGATCTGCAGGTAACAATGTGTAAAGTAATTGCCGTTAGACATCAAGCCTTGTTCATTTGTACCAACACTTTGATGTGTTCGAATTCGTTATGTATTATGTGTTGACCCAACAAGTTTCGACCAAGGTTTCGACCAATTCAAGTTCGTCCGCCTAAAACTGACCCATACTAGCTCTGAGAGCGGCCCTTGCAGCTCTTGGCGGTATATTTAGTTGAAATACAAGGCGTAATCTTGCAAAAGATGGACAGTGGATGTTCTGGTGCAGTAAATTTCCAGTAGAAGATCATCCCGTATATATTAGCGAGCTAGTATTCGTTTACGTAATCGCGACGCGGACCCGTTGCTCAACTTTCCCAACAACCCAGCTGAGTTTATTCAGTGACCAATTTCACTGACAAGGACAGCGGCGAATTTCCAAAGGGTTCATATTCCCACTCTGTCACTTGAATCGTATTATCAACATCATGAGTGGTCTAGCTGACGAACTTTTGGCGGATTTAGATGGGTTTTCAGATGATGGCGGAAACTATGAGGAGGAGCAGGAGGCGAAGTCTTCTGCAAGCGGTGTCAAACGCAGGGCATTGGGTTCAGATCATGAAATGTCGGAGGGCGAACGCGAAGGAGAGGTAGAGATAGACGGGGTAGATTCGAAGGAGCTGAGCGGATTGGTGCTAGAGGGCGGTGTTCGACCCGCAGACGAGCTCGATGCAGAGGAGGTACAGAGGATGGAACTAGGTGGTGTGGACGACGTGACCAAAGTTGCAAAGCTGGAGGGAAGCAAGCGAATGGCCGACATTTTGAAGGTATGTCCCATTTGGTCGCGGCCAGGTGTTCTTTCATTGATACGTGGCTTGTTACAGGAAATAGAAAAGTATCAGGCCAATCCTTCGTCGGCAGACGCAATGTCCATGCCTGCGCACTCCAACCCAGAATATAACCTCATCGTGCAGGCCAACAATCTTTCCGTGGACGTGGACAACGAGATACTTGTTGTGCACAAGGCAAATAGTCGCATTTCGTCGCATTGAAGGACCAAGGTATTGACAGTCTTTTACCCCTGTGTTTCATCCAGTTCATCCGAGACCATTACGCCCCAAAGTTTCCAGAACTCGAACAGCTTGTTGCTGATCCCAACATGTATATCCGCTCCGTGCGCATCTTGGCAAACAACGAAGTAAGCTGAAACACTGTGTACCAGTTATGGTACTGACGCACCCCCACAAGGATCCGACTAAGGTGGACCTTCAAGGCGTTCTACCCCCAGCTATCATCATGAGTGTTCTCGTCACAGCCACTACCACGTCAGGGGAGACATTGACTGAGGTAGACTGGCAAGCCGTCGAGAGAGCATGCGACTTAGCGGACCGTCTCGAAGAAGCTCGTAAGAAGGTGCGTGGTGCTACGCCAATAGAAGCTACATTTAAACCTAGGTCTAGATCTTCATGTACGTGAGCTCACGGATGAATGTCCTTGCTCCAAACCTGTCAGCTATTGTTGGGACTACTACAGCTGCGAAACTTCTTGGTGTCGCTGGCGGTCTCAGCGGTCTTGCAAAGATGCCCGCTTGCAATGTACATGTAGGCGTCCTCCCTAAGTGCTTGCTAGGAGACGACTTCTGAAAATGACCTGGTTGTCACAGTTGCTCGGGGCACAAAAGAAGATAACAGCTGGCTTCTCGACTGCTACCCAACGCCGGCACACAGGCTTTGTCTACCAGTCTGACATAGTGCAACAGACGCCACCAGAGCATCAGCTCAGGATGCAGAAGATAGTAGGTGCGAAATGTGTATTGGGAGCGCGGATGGATCTGGAACGTCGGCAGCGAGGAGGCGCGTGTTAATCAAAATTTACTTTGTCTTCTCCACTGATAGATGTCAAACGTAGGCAATTATGGTGAAGAGCTACGAGACAAGGTTGAAAAGCAGCTCGACAGGTTGACCGCCCCACCACCGTCCAAGGTAGTGAAGGCGCTTCCCATCCCCAACGACGGTCCCAAGAAACGCCGCGGTGGAAAGAGGGCCCGTAAGGCCAAGGAAGCGTACGCGCAGACAGAGCTTCGCAAACTCTCAAACCGTATGGCGTTTGGCGAGGCTGAAGAGGAAGTTGGCGCGTTCGACCAGACAAAGGGTCTGGGTATGATTGGTGGAGGCACTGGTAAGGTTAGGGCCAGCATGGGCGAGGCGAAGAGCCGCGGTGAGCCTTTCGCCTTCTTCCACTCGTAAGCGGAGCCCATGCAATGTGTTCTCTATAGCAAAAATGTCAAAAACGAACCGGCTACGGACTGCTGCTCTCACGCGAGCTGCGCAGTCATCACAAACGTCTGGAACAGCGTCATCACTGGTGGTCACCCCAATACAAGGTCCGATGTCACTGTTGCTCCACAGCGTGCTTCGCGGACACTAACGCAGGCATAGGTTTCGAGCTCACAAATCCTGCTGCCGCCGCCCAGCGTGTAAAGGAGGCTAACGAACGTTGGTTCGCTGGCGGCACTTTCTCCTTTGTCGGTCAAAAAGGTTCAACCAATAACGGCAAGGCGTAAATATTTTCTACAGTTTTTGTATAATCCGCACGCACATGTACTTTAATGTGCTAAAGCACTCCGATTTTTCTGTACGGAATATAGAAAGATGCAAGGCATGCAGATAGTATCGTACATTGGGTCCCAAAACAGTGCAAGGAGGATAAGGTAACTCAAAAAGGGAACTCAGAAACCGAAGAAACAACGCCGTATGTGCGAGCAACTACGCTTGGCCTGGGTGTGCAGTAGCCACTGTTTCGCCGGTAGCAGCGCTCTGCGTAACATCGATGAATCCAGTTTTCTTCGGATCCGCCATCATCTGGCGCTTGGAGTGGTAATCACGAATTGCGGACCGAATGGCATCCTCGGCCAACACTGGAAGCAGGAGAATCAAGTGTTTAGCCACAAGTCGGAAGCCGAGTAGTGTAGCAACGAACTGGAGCAGTGCAGCTTCACCGGTGGGAGAGCGAGCTCCTTCGCAATCTCCGTGTTCTTAATCTTCCCAGCCTCCTCAAGGCTGAGACCCTTTACACGCTCGGTCATGTAGGAACTCGATGCGATGGCGCTGCCACAACCAAACGTCTTGAACTTAACATCAGAGATGACACCGTTCTCGTCGACACGAATCTGTAACTTCATCACGTCTCCACACCTGCCAAACCGCTGTGTCAGCACACGGTTCACACACGGTTCATTATGGCCCCATTGGCTGCGTCAGCTGCAATGGGAGAGGAGACTCACGCAGGTGCACCTACGAGACCTGTTCCAACATTGAAGTCGTCCTTGGGAAGCGAACCTACCTGTTACAGCAGAGAAGAAACATTATCAGATAAATGAGTCGCAACAACCCGGAACAGTATGACGTACATTTCTGGGGCGCTCGTAGTGAGAGATGACCTTCTCGTGGTACGCACGAGCCAAGGCAGGACGAACAGAGAGTCTGCTGGAGCGGGGGGCGGCAGCGAGGACAGTTTTGGCGAGGGATGAGGGAAACATTGTATGGAGTGAGCCTGTGAGTGTAGCCTGGAGAAAGTCAGCGGGCGGCATTCCGGTCCATAAGCACGGGCGTAGAGCGGAGCTGCAATTATGTGGCGTCGGCACGACGCGACTCCGCTTGGTCCCGCCACCCGCCCTCGGCCCATTGGCCCACGCAACTCACCAGCCCATGTGATGTCGCGCAGCACCGCCAACGCGACCGCGGACTCTCTTCCGCCCACCGCCCGCGCCATAGCGCTCCTCCTCGCGTCTACGCCCACTGTGCAGGACGCGCAGCCCGCCGTGCTGCACCAGCTGCTCGAGTTCTCCCACCGCTACACCGCACAGACCCTCTCCGATGCCCTTGTGTACGCAGAGCACGCAGGCCACTCCGGCAAGGTCGAGATGGACGACGTTGTGCTCGCCGTTCAGGCCCGTGTGGGCTGGGAGTTCGGTGGGCGCGTCCCCAAGGAGGTGTGTCTCCGTGCCCACCACCCTTCTTCACCAACATCTGACGTGGAGCACTCGTTGCACGCCAGTACACCCTCTCGCTAGCCACACAGGTCAACGCACAGCCCCTGCCTGCTGTGCCCGAAATGTTCGGCGTGCGCCTCCCCCCCGCGAGCGAGTGCCTCACCGCTGTCGACTTCGACCTCGTCCCGAACCGCCCGCCGCCCTCCGTGAAGCAGTACGACGAGGAGGTTGAGGAAGTCGTTGAGTCTGCGTCAGAGGACGAGGACGAGGACATGGAGCCTGCTGCCATCCCCGCTCCCGCCGCCCAGCAAAGCGCGCCGCCTCCTGTCACTACTGTGCTCGCTGGCATACAGTCGCCGTCGGACATTGATATGGCCGGTATCGAGGAACCTATCGCGGGGGTACCGAATGAGGTGGAGGAAGGCAGCGACGAAGAGGATGGGTTATTTGCGGGCGGTGATGACGAGGAGAGCGGGGGCGATGACGCGATGGAGGAGGTACCACCGTCTGCGGAGCCAACCACGAATGGCGTGAAAAGGAAATTGGTAGAAGAGGACGATTATGATTAGCACCAACATTTCAGTATATGTATCGTATCACGTTCTAATTTATTCGGTCCATGTACTGCAAAACGGGAAAGCATGAAATAACTTGACGGTAAGAATATAAAGTAGTCGAGGAGCTACAGTCGTGAGTCCCAGACATGTGTTACGAATAGATCAGAGGAAATCACTCATGTACAACTGGGTAGCGACTGCAAATAGAATGATAAATGTGGCGAAGAGGATGACAATAAATGTGCCCCAAGCTGAAGAGACGAAGTCAGAGACGAAATTGAGGTGGCTCGGAAACACAAGCTTACAGTTATCCCCTAATGTTTCAGGTACCGCAATCATCCGCACTGTATTGTCTGCACTGCCAGAAATCAGTAGGCTGGAAGTCGGATCGAATTTAATCACAGTTGAGGGGAATTCGTGTGCTTTTAGAATGCTCAATAATGGCTGGATGGCCTTCAGGGACATACTACAACTCTAGTAATGGGACATGAACTTACCGCCAATGTGTATGCATCTAAGAGCCCAATAGTGCAATCTGAAGACCCATAGGCAATCCACTTTCCATTCGGACTGTAAAACGTTTAGTGCGCCAATAACCAGTATAGGATGGAAGAGCTTCCCACACCTGATTTCAAACGCCGAAATACCCTTGTCTCCTATTTTCCGCATTTTCTCCACCTTCCAAGTCCCCGCATTCCACCGCACAATGAACCCTTTTCTTGATGTCGATTTCGCGCCACGCTCCCTGGAAGGGAGCGTATTCATAACCGTATAGAACGCCCGATTATCTTGTGGATGGAATCTGTCAATACAATTGGCTAAATTATGTATTAAGTCTAGGAGAAAGCTGCTGGATTATATACCTGGCTGCACGGAACACGCCACTGGTATTACTTCCAGGTAACTTCGGCCTCTCAATGGTGCGCAGAAGGTCGAGATCCACCCGTGCACTGAGCTTTTGTTTTTGCTTTCCCTTCTTCGCGGATGATGTGCCGTCTGCTGGTTCTGAAAGCGAATACACGAGTAGGTTGATGGTCGTCGTGACAATAACCTGCTAATGGTAAGCTTTCGTGGGCTGAGCGCGGAAACAATGCCCAAACAATGCACTTTGGTGGCGGAAAATGAAACGTCGTAGATTTCGCCTTGTTCAATACGAGTCGTAGCAGGCGCAAGCGCTGGGAACGTGAGGATGGAAAGCTGTATACAGGGATTAGGACCTGTCAGACTCATTGAGGATAGTCCACTGACATCATGTGTTCCTGCAGCAGCAATATATCCCCCGTCCGGAGAAAGTGCAGTAACGCGCTGATATGCGATGTGAGAACTCACGAGACAACACCGTATAGGGTTGTACTCACCTGGTAGTCATCGGTATCTTTCGCATTTAGTGTGCCGAGTGCCGTCAAGAGCATCAATCTGATGTAGAAGAGCAGATATGAGGTCGCAGATGCTAGTTCTAAGGAGTGAGATGCACTTCTCATCGCGAACCTCATACACCCGACAGTTGAGGTTCTCGCCCTTCTCCATCTTCTCCACTGAACTGTTGATTCCACAGACAAACATCTCTCCCTGTACAGCTTGGCACATTATGAGGAATGTGAGGGCCATAAAGACGACTTACACTCGGGTGAGCTGCGATGCTCATGGGGGCATCCTCGCCCTTGTCGAGCTCCAGCTCGTCGACGAGCTTCATGTTCAAAACGTCATCTACGCGATACAGCCGCTGCACCGTACCTTCAGAGAACGAACGTCAGCTGGAGTAAGACGACCAGAAACGCACCAGCTTGTTTTTGATTCCGCTCCGAGAAGTGCCGCCGCCGCCGCCGAGGACGAGCTCGTGCGGGGACAGAAATGCGGCACAATACACAGGAAAAGAGGGGACGCTATGTGCGACATGTCTGGCGCGCATCTGTGGTGTATCAAAAGACAGGGAGGGAAGGAGAAAGAACGGATGCCGCGAGTCCTCACGCGAGCGGTAGCTACGTCGCAGTGGACCGGGGACCGTCTCGGACCACGTACCCTGAGATGCCGTAAGCAACAACGCCGCAAACCCATTCCATCCGTCCTCCAAATCCTCTCCGCATCCTGCGTCTTATCTCGTCTTTCTCTCTCTCCCCCTCAATCTCATCCTGGCTTCCCCTTGCTCTGTGCTATGCCCTCTCCATTCTGTTGGGCAGACGCGCTCATGAGGAGTATCGAGGGCATCGAGCTTCCAAATATCTCCTCCGCGACCGCCGCGGGCATCAGCGTCGCTGTCACCGGAAACGTGCTAATCAGTCTCGCTCTGAACTTGCAAAAGCTTGCACACCACAGGCTCGATAGTGCGCGCCCTGCACGCGGCAGGATCGCCGACGGAGATGTGCATGGAGCCGGCACCGATGTGGATGGTACTGAAGACAGTGGGGAGAGAGTGAGGGACGGATATGACAGCTTCGATGAAAACTATGAGGTGGAGCAGGAATGGGCGCGGACCCTCACGGGCAGTCCGCGCACGATTGGTGATGCGCGCGAGTTGTGGGCGCACGCCGACGAGCGGCATGCGCTCGAGAGCCAGCCCCTCATCCCCATCGCTGCAAGCCCACCACCCCTAGCCACCGGCCGTCCCAGCGCCGCACAGGGAGTACGCGCGTACGGTGCAGTTGTCACAGAAGCCATCTCAGAGGAAACGCCCCGGCCGCGCGTGGCAGGTGTGAGGACGAGGGCGTGGAGGATGCTTCCTGTAATTTTCAGATGGGAGAGCAAAAGCCCAGATCGGCCCACCTCCCACACGACGCGTGCGGATGGCATCAAGGGCCGGCAGCGGAGTGGTAGTGCGGGCAGTAGGACGTCCAGTGGCCAGGAGGGGAGGCAAGAGACGGACTATCTCAGATCGAGACTCTGGTATGTGGCTGCTCCTGCCCTTGTATGTGCGTTATGGACGGCAAGGCTTTATTAGGTGGTCGGGCTTTCTGCTCATGAATGTTGGCGAGATCGGAAATTTCATCTCGTATGCGTTCGCTCCTGCATCGGTCGTGGCACCTCTGGGCACGGTAAGCCATTTACTGTATATAACGTTCCGAGATTCAACATGATATGTTCCATATCGATGTAGTTTGCGCTCATCGCAAACTGTCTTTTCGCGCCGCTTCTCTTGCACGAGCGCTTCCGCGCAGTGAGTGTATCCTATGAACGTCTGTCGCGGTCCTCACGAGCTTTGTTAAGCGGGACCTCCTCGGAATTGCGATTGCGATCCTTGGCGCGGTGACCGTTGTGTTATCGTCCAATCCATCGGACACGCGCCTCTCGCCAGAGGCGCTCATTGCGGCCATCTCGCAACGCGAGTTTGTCGTGTATTCGATTGTATACATAGTATGCGCGATTTTCCTGGCCGGCCTTTCCGAGGGCCGAGCCGGAAAACGATGGGTCTATGTGGATGTTGGTTTGTGCGCGCTATTCGGTACGCATTTAATACTCTTGAATGAGATGCTTCGATGCTCAGGGTGGATGCAAGGAGGCTTCACGGTGCTCGCTACGAAGGGCGTGTCGATGTTACTGACAAAGGAGTGGATCATCATGTTTAAGGAATGGATAACATATCCTATTATTGCCGTGAGTATCGGTCTTGAGAGACGGGTTACGCATGGGTGAACGATGACATAGATCCTGGTTGGCACGGGCATCGGCCAGATAAGATATCTTAATCGAGCACTGATGCGTTTTGATAGTAAAGTAAGCACAGTAACTGGTGAAGGTCACGCGAGAGCTCATGGCGTGTAGGTCGTAATTCCCACGCAATTCGTACTATTCAACCTTTCTGCAATTGTCGGGTCTGCCATCCTGTACGGAGACTTTCGGCGGGCTAAGTTCCATCAACTAGTGACGTTTGCGTACGGGTGCGCGGCGACATTTGCGGGCGTGTGGATTATCGCATGGGTACCTTCGGGCGGAGAAGGCAAGGCTGAAAACGCTGCGGAGGCGGAAAGAGGAGAGGGAGAAAGGGTGGAGGGGGTGAGATACGACGGAAGTGTAGGAAGGAGGGGGGCAGTGGCGGTATTTGGGAGCGGTAGTGAGGTGCGAGACGTGCCGGTGGTAAGAAAGACGACGAGCACGATGAGCTTGCTCGGGCTGTCCCCGGCGCAGGTGCGTAGGCGACGCCATGAGGAAGGGGATGGAGATACTGATGCGAGCTGGGGCAGCGTCTGTTATTGATCCATAGCACGCCACCAAGAACAGAGGTGCCGCTGTCGCCGGTGCCGCTGCCGGTGCCGTGGCGCGAGGGAGGGCAGGATGGAGAGGCCGGGAGGCCGGGGAGACGGCGGGCGACCGGCAGGCTGAGGGAGGACGGAAACGGAGAGCGGTCGTAGATGTATGTACGATGACGTATGTCGATGGAGCCGAGCTATACCAAGTGAGTCTTGCGGATAGTGGAGCAGCGGATGACGTACGGGCGGGAGAGTGACGTCAGGGAAGAAGTGGCCACCGCCCCGCGCCTGCCTCTATAATCGCATTCGCTCCCACCCTCTTCCTCGCTTTTTTTTTCTTTTTTCTTTCATCCTTCCTTTCTTCCCACCCGTCATGCCCACGGGCGCTGCCGTCGTCAACGCTTTCAAGAGTCTGCCGCTTTCCTTTTCGGGCCGTGTTTCTCGCTCACTAGCATTCCTCTCTGCGTTCTCAGATTTCATCCGACACGGAAAGAATACTCACAAAATCCCGGATCTTTCTGCAGCCCCCCCTGACACTTCCTCCTCCTCCTCCTCCCGAGATCTCCCCGACTCTTCCCACAGATCAGAGCCCCAATCTCAACATCGCCACCGCGACGAGCGCCGGCAGCAGCCTGACCACCGTGACGCTTACCAACCCGCCGCCGCACAACCTTACCACAACCAGCAGTCTCAGCCACAACACCCCAAACAACCCCCGTCTACATCTTCACAAGCAACCCGTGAAGCCGAAACCATGGTCCGCGAAGAGCGTGAGCCTAAACTAAAGATCCCCATCTACAAGGGCCTGGAGCGCTACAAATTGCTCGACAAGATGGGAGAGTAAGCTGATCTTCACTCCGCTTTCCATCCTCTCTTCACGGACTGACGCCCTCCTGCTTCAGTGGTGCATTCTCCAATGTCTACAAAGCTGTCGATGTCACGTCTGGCCAAAAAGTAGCTGGTATGGTCCACTTTGGCTACATCCTGATACTCTCTTGTTCAGCAATTTATACAGTCAAGGTTGTCCGCAAGTTTGAGCTCAGCGCTTCGCAGGTTGGTATCTTTCCGTTATCACTCAGCATCACCCTCCTCTACTCCACTAACATGTTCTCGACTTCTGCGCGCGGTTTCATCCTTTTTTACCCGCTATAATTACAACTAGGCCGGTGAGAAGCATCTCAATCCCCAGTTTAAGAAGAGACCGCGCGCAACAGAGGTGCAGTCATCCTACCTTCTATTCATCTCACATCTTGTTTCGATTCGATCATCCCAACCCCGTTGGCTGACTGGCTTCGTTTCTAGCGCGCCAACATCCTCAAAGGTGAGTCACTAGATAATTGTGTCTCTGCTCAGGTCAGGAAGTTTTCATGTTTTCAGAGGTTCAGATCATGCGTGGTACAAGTCATCCTTCTATCGTGAGACTTGTCTCCTTCTCCGAGTCTCCCGAACATTATTTTCTGGTGCTTGAGTGTACGTCAGTCCTCGCTTGTGTCTTTATCACTGACCTTATCACATCGGTTGAAGTGATGGAGGGTGGCGAGCTTTTCCATCAAATAGTCAAGCTGACATATTTCAGCGAGAATCTCTCCAGACATGTCATCGTCCAGGTTGCTCATGGCATTCGCTATCTTCACGAAGAACGAGGTGTCGTCCACAGGCAAATTCCCATTGCTCTCATCTGCCAGCTAAAGCTCATTTACTTAACGCAGAGACATTAAGCCCGAGAACTTGCTGTTTGAGCGGATACCCATCATACCCTCTAAACATCCCCTACATCGTCAGTACGATGAAGAGAAAGAGGATGAGGGTGAGTTCATACCCGGAGTAGGTGGCGGCGGAATTGGCCGCGTTAAGATCGCGGACTTCGGTCTATCCAAGGTCGTATGGAATGAAGAGACCATGACACCCTGTGGAACTGTGGGGTATACAGCTCCGGAAATAGTGAAGGACGAGCGATATTCCAAAAGCGTTGACATGTGGGCGTTGGGTTGCGTCTTGTACACGCTTCTGTGTGGCTTCCCGCCTTTCTACGACGAGAGCATCAACGTTCTCACCGAGAAGGTTGCAAAAGGATATTACACTTTCTTAAGCCCGTGGTGGGATGACATCAGCCCGCTGGGTAAAGTGGTTTTTTTTTTTTGCACATGGTTTTTGCTGATTGTGACTTAGCCAAGGATCTTATAACACACTTACTTTGCGTCGATCCAGCTCAACGGTACACCATTGACGAATTTCTTACGCACCCGTGGTGCACTGCTGCGCCTGGTCCTCCCCCTCCTCCGACGCCACAACTATCTGTTCCACTCGACTCACCGCTTCTTGCTGCCGCACGCGGAGGACGAGATGCACGTTCTCCTGGCCTTGCAACGCTCAAAGAGGCCTTCGACATCACCTATGCGGTGCACCGAATGGAAGAAGAGGGCGCTAGGCGCCGCGCGTACAAGGGCCGCGGAGGGGCAGGCGTTGCCGGTTTCCTTGGCGGACTCAACGAGGATGACGAGGAAGGCGACTTTGACAATCGTGTCGTCCTGCCTATGCAACAGCGTGACTACCAGCAAATGGAAGTTCCAGTCAACGACGTATACGACGGTCGAGCAGGCCAACGCGATCAGCCTAGACGGAGTAGAGGGGGTGGCTTCGAATTGAGTATTGACGGCGCCACTCTTCTAGGAAGAAGGCATAAGCGTGGCGCAGGGTCGGCTCCAGCTGATTTTAGTCCCCTTGCAAGAAATTCGGTCAATGTGGCTGGTCCTATTGACGCGCCGCAGAGCCCTATGCGGGTTTCTTAGGCAGTTAATATGCCCTTCATTCTGATTTTGCTACGTAGCATTTTTCTTATTTGCCCCGTATCTATTTTACTTTACGGCATGATACTAGTGGCTATTGCCTACCATGCCGTATGTATCTACTCCCGTCCCCTTTTTTAGTGCACCTTGTTTCGTCGACACTGGTGGTCCAGTTGTCCTATCCAAACTCCACATACTGTCCAACAGCCAACAGACCCAACACCATGGCCACTCTTCATCCATCCCGTTGGACACCATCTGTTCTGCGACCATGTACATTCATCCCGCACTGTTTTCAAACCGCTGTGATATTACCGGCTCGTTACTGTATGTAGAAAAACCTCATCTAGCCGCACCCACACATATACACGCATCGCTTACTTCTTGTCTTGTACTGTACCATCCGCACTTTATCCCAATCACCCAACAGTCTGCAACATTGACATGTGCTATCCGACGGTCGACCCCATCGGAGGAAGCTTCGATGAAGCGCGGGAAGCGAGCTGGCGTTCCACAACTTCAACAACATCTTTACGCACCAAGATTAACGCACATGTACGGTATAATATTATCGCAGTCTCAGAATACACTATTGCAATGGCACCATATACCAACCGTAGTAGTCTGCGTATGCGAATACACGTATAAAATTAATGTACTTCTACACCCTCATGTTTCGACCAGGTCTGACTCGGCCGATCCCGGTGGCACCTTTCGAGCAAGCTTACTGTTTGCCTGGAACTATACACCTCAGGCTACGCTGGCTGTACTAGTGTAAGCCTGATGCATGCCGGTTCAAGTCACTTTTGTTATTTCGTTTCGGCAAGCGACTCTCACCTGCCCTATATCATGTGGTCCGTGCGCACTGACTTGTGGTATATGAAGGTTAGTGCCTATGTATCGAATTCCTCATACTTACCTTGATGGCACAGGTCCCTTCAATTACCTGGGTTTGTGGGCCGCGAGGGCTGCCCATAGCACGGCGACCTTGTCCTCAGGGGGAACTCGTGGTTTGTATGGGCTTCGGCTCATGCACCGTCGAAATATTTTCCTGTCCCGTTTTGGCCCTCGGGCTGGGCGGGCCATTTTTTTAATGTCGATCTGGGGTTCTAACCCTAACCTTAGTATAATGAGAATGACATTTAAACAATTAGAACCCTTTGGTCTGGAAAATTGGTTTGTGGTCGATTTAAGTCACTCAGGCCGTGCATCCTCGATAGATCCCACTCTGTGAAGCAAATCCGACATGAGGTTTGATTTGGCACCATTAACCTTCAGTCTGTGTACACGCGCATAGCTACCGTGCCATTCAGATGACAGTTTTGCAAGGGGCTGGTAAAATACATGAACTCGACACGAGCAGGTGATACCTTATCAACGTGCTGATGCACGGGATTGCACGGGACGAAGAGAAACAATAGCGAGTGACAAGGGGGCGTACCGGCCCAAAATACAGCAGCAGGAGCACATTTCGTCAACTAAAATTATGTCCTGCGTCACATTCACATACGCTCCGACTAGAGAGCGGGTGCTTACTACCGTATGCTTTCTAACGTCTCCATTGACGTGACGCTGTTGCCGCGGATGACCTAGAAAACGAAAACAAATCAGGACTATTTCTCAAGGCAATGGCAATAACAATGGCACTGCGGCAGGCGAGCAGGCACACGTACAACAGTGCCAATTGGGTGTTTCTGCGCAGGCGTCGTCTCCTCCATCGCGTCGTCGATAACCAAGTTCAGGAAAAGATCGTAGCCGCGCAGAGTGCCGCTGACTTTGCGGCCGCCTTGAAGATGGACGAAGAGCCTTTTGTCCATAAACTGGAAGAGATCAGCAGGTTGATGAGGGGGCGCCATGGCAAAGCCGTGCGCACCTTTTTGAGCTCCGGTTGTGACGCTTTAGACATGGTGGAGAGTGGTTTGTGAGATTGGTAGTTCAGGGTGCGTCTGCCACATCCACCAAATGATTATCCATGTTTGGCGCGACCGGTAGCGGTGGCTGCTTAGCTTTAGCACGGGGCCTACAGTCCTACTAGTGCATCCGTTTGACCACAGTCACATTCTGCACGGCTTATCCTTGTTCCACTTTTGCGGTATTTTCTCCCCCTGAACGTTCTAAGCCTGATATACCCCTGTGCTAACTGGAGCCGGTGAGTCGCTTGCCGGCAACGCCCAACCCAGAACGGATGTCTCATGACTGGAGTGTATTTTCTGCAGCCAGCACACCTGCCTTGGTAGCCCATCTCTCAACACATTCCTATGGCTGCTCTCCCCCCGAGACCGTCGCAGGTACTTCCAGCAGCGTCAATCACCAAATCTCCAGAGTGGGGCCGGGGTGGGTCGGGTTCTGCGTTCCGTGGGTTGAGCAGAGGGGGACGTGGAGGAGCCAGAGGAGGCCCGGGGGACCATACTAGAGGAGGTCGTGGGGGTGCTCGTGGACCAGGTGCGCCGCGTGAGAGGAAGCCCTCCGTCACTGCCTCCACCTCGGACGCGCAGGCCAAGGCTACAGCACCCGCAGAACACGATCCACCCTCGCTAGCACCACCGTCCGACACGGCCGCTGTTCCCACCAAAAACACATCCTTGACTATCTCGCCCTCTCCGCCCTCTACAGAACACTCGACCAAGTCGAGGCCTGCCGCACGACGCACGATTCCGAGTCAGCAGACCCATGCGCCACTCAGGTCTCCAACCGTAAACGTCGAGCCCGCCTCCCCTGACGCTGAGTCATTCAAGGTGCCTCCTGCGAACACCACCGTGTCCCCGAGGCAGCCCTCCCGCCGTAGACGCTCGCACCATCAGAAGAATGCGCCTGATGTTGCTCCCAAGCCAATCACATCCCCGGATTCCCCGACCACGTTAAAGCCCCAGAGGCCCAAGAGCCGTCCCGCCGGCTTGTCCGCACGTGCGCCCGCCAGGGATGCTCCGCCTCATCTCGTGCCAGCGCCCGTCGCGCCAAGTCACAACGCGAGGAGCAATATCGACAGCTTTGTCGAGCGTGTTCGCGCAATAGCCATGGAGAACAGGCCGGTGACCCCGGGCAGCCATATTGACTGGGCAGATGACGACGACACGCTACCCGATTTGGACGATTGGGGTGTCCCGTCGAGCACGACGGGCTCTTCAGCGACGGCCGGCACGAGCATCAGTGAGGCAGGGAAGCTTGAGCTGATGTCGCCGATACTCGACGACTCGCTGAAGCAGTTGCCCAAGTCGCCCCTTGTCAACAGCGCAGGGCTTCCTACTGCGGAGCCCGTTCCAGCTCCTCAGGTCGCAGCAGTCGCCGAGACTCCTGCCAAAGCTCAGACAGCTACTGCCAACCCGTCTGTTATGGATGAGAAAGAATCGGAGTCTCCGTCATCCACGTTGGTCGAGTCGACGAACGGTTCTGCACACTCTGAAGCCTCAGTCGTTTCCCCGCGTCTGCCTCTCCACCCGTCTCTCCCCCCCAAACCAGCCATCGTGTTCGATTCACAGCCCAAATCTCCCTCTGGGGCCAGTTTTACGCACCCTTCCCTCCCGCGGAAGCCCGCGGTCGCTGCTGTCGTCTCCCCGCCCCCAAAGTCCGTTTCTACGGAAGACGACAGGGATTCGTCTACGCCCCACGCCGAAGAGCCTGCGCCGGAGACGCGTTTTAAGGCAGAGGCCGATGCTCTGGACAGGGGCCTGAACGCCTCGATGCACGCGCCGAAGCCCAGCACCTCCGAGCCCGCCATCAGCACCCTCGCACCGCAGGCCGACGCGCCCCCCGCTGCCCAACGCGTGTTCAACCCGGGCCACGGCCGCTCGCGCACACTTGGCCGGCTGTCGTCTGCCGTTGGCGGCTCTGGGATCCCGCAACGGTCCACGCAGTCCGGCGGAGCCACGCCGCCGACGCTCACGGCGCAACACGCGCGCACGCAGTCCACGCCGCCCGCGACCGAGCAGCGACCGAGCCGGCCCACGAGTCGGCCGGTCATCTCGGGCGACGCGCTGTCGAGGCTCGCGCGCACGCTTGGGGGCTCGGGGGCATCCACACCAAAGAAGGCCCTCGCGAATTATGCCACGTCTGACTAAACTTGACCGCCTCCGCTCTTGTACTTTTTGTGTTTATAGCTGCTTCATCGATGAATGCTTACGCCGGAGAATATATACGCTTATGTCTAGGTACTTGCTTGGTTTGATACCCGTGCTCTCTAACGTCCGGTTATATATATATACTTGATGTCCGTGTCATGTTTATCTGACGGTGTGCTTCGTTCATGATCCGAAAAAAAATTATTATATATTGACTAGCTCAAGACACGATGTATGTAGAAAATGCGGGTAACACGTCCTGGGTTCATCCAGAGCTGAAGTACGAGAGCTCGAGCCCGAGGGACTTTATCGGCTTTGAGCGGCTGGAAAGGTTCGAGGAGACACCGAGGCCGATCAAGATGTTCCTCAGCCGACCTTCCCACATCAGGGCGATGTCCTGTGTCAGAGTGAGAGGTGTGGCACGCGAACGCTGTCCGACGGCGTACTCACGTTATTGGTCGACGCCCGGGCTTTCACAACGCCGGTGACATCGTAGGGTGACCAGGGTGCGTCGGCAGGGGGGTCAGTGGGCGCGCCGTCGCCGTCCAGGCGGGACTTGGAGCGGCGGAGCCACCACTCGGCGCCCATTGTCCATTCGCTCTCGTAGCTGTACGCGTTAAAGTCGAAGCGCGAGCACAGGTTGAGGTCGCGGGAGACACGGGCGGCATATGCGGCGGAGATGTGTCCCAGCATGGGGTTGAAGAGCGCGGTCATGGTCGTGGGGGGCTGGGAGAAGGACGGCTGTGGCGGGGCCGGCTCGTCTGGGGGGAGCTGGGACGAGGGCGGCGTGGCATCGGGGAGGGTGGTGAATCGGATGCCGGTGGACACTGCAGAGGGGTCAGGCCAGTGGACTGAGGGGGGAGTGGTATGGGACGGACCTCCAGCACTCCTCTCCTTGGCGCTGAAGTAGAGCTCGGCGCCGACAGAGACGCGACCCTTGAGGCCGCCCTCCATCGCATCCTCCTCGTCGACCCGCTTTGGATTGGACGATGCGCCGGGGCGGTCGGCCTCGTCGGTGGGGGGGCCGTCCGGGGGGGCACCGAGACGGCCAAAGTTGTGCAGGATGCGGGCGCCAAGCATGCTGTCCTCGGCGCTGTAGGTGTACTCGGTGCACCAGCGGCCGGTGTCGTGCTGGAGACTCAACATGACGTTGCTGGGGGAGGCGCCGTTGCGGGAGCCGCGGGAGGCGGTGAGGTCGGCGCGGGGGTCTGATATGGCGGCGACGAGGGCCTGGAGCGTCGACGAGAGCCGGGTGGAGTAGAGGGCGTCGAGGCGCCCTGTGGGCACGTAGAGACGGCCATAGAGAAGGTAGTCTTTGGGGGGGTGAGATGGCGTCGGGACGGAGGAGAGGCAGGATGGATACACACCGCGTGGGACGGGGTCGTCGGCGGGGTCTGGGCGGCGGGGCTGGTGGTAGACGTTGAAGCGGTCGACGAGGTCCTTGAAGCGGGCGTCGGCGGAGCCCTTGAGGTCGAGGTGGCAGGAGGTGAAGATGTAGCCGAGGGAGCCGTTGAGGGCGGGGAGGGCGTTCATGGAGTAGGTGGTGTTGAAGAGGGCATTGGGGGAGTTGGAGATGGAGAGG
>QLPM01006100.1:0-10960 GCA_003314695.1 Albatrellus sp. MG142
AGGCTTGTCCGGCGCGCTAGGATCACCATTAGTGTCCACCCGATAGCAAGCAAGATCCGAGATCCGTACACGGATGCCTGCTGTGCAAGTATCCCCGATAAATTCAACTGAAGGAAGCTTGTCTGTGCCTGTGCTCTGCCTGCCAACAGATCAGCCACATACATACGGCGGCATGTTTGCCGCCGGTGCGCCCGTCACGGTGCTACATCAGCACGCACGGGTGTTTTTAATGCAAGATAACGCCCCGCGCCGTGTTGGGTTGCGCTCCGGAGGCCTGCTGCAGCATCCCGAGATGCGCGGACGCAGACCTCGCATCCGCGCGTTCCGAATCTGGCCTGGACAGCACACTCGAGTGCTCCGCGACAACAGCGTGGCTGCCGCCGCAGTCGTCCGTCGTGGTTGTTGCGCCGCAGATACCCACCCCCCCCTCCTGGGCGCGTCGTTCGTCTGCTCGTGCTTTCTCGGTTACTAGCAGATCTGGGCCATCCGAGTGGGAAAGGGGGCGGAGTCGATATGTACAGGGGACGCCACCGTCGAATGGAAGGTGTGTATCATTGTCCGTGACTGATCGATTGCAGCCGCGAGTCACCGATATAGCGGTGGAGCAAATATATACGACTAGAGCCCAGGGACGCCGCCACTGCACAACAGAGGTTATCACTCCTCGCCTATGCGTGTAGATCGCATGTTTCCGCGATGAAACGACGATCTATAGCATCCGACAAAAATACTAGGTCGCTGAGTCTGGCCATCATATCGCAGGCACTCGCCGGATAGAGCAAGGACTGGCGCCTATACTAGCGAAAGCGCCTGGGGAATTCGAAGCGTCAACACTTCTATAGCTACTTTGTCAGTCTAACTGCACCCGTGGCGACCGCTACCAGTCCACACTCTGACCGTGACCGACCCATCCAACACCGCCCCGCCCGTGCACCTGTCCAACCCTCGCGTCGCACCTTTGCGCAAACATGCGTGCGCGGGCGGGCGGGCGATGACGCACTCGTCGTCGTCGTCGTCGTCGTCGCTGCCCATCCCCATCGCTGAATTCACCTTGTGTGTTTCACCCGCTCACTTCGCCGCCGGGTCCGCTGCTGCCAGCCTTGTGAAGGCTGCACTCGATGTTCTCTCGGCTCCGCCCACCATGGAGTTTGTTGTGGGTTGGTATGACAGTACCCCCCCTCCCCACCACTTAGCAACCGCAGCAACAGTCGCACTGGTCCGACTCTGTCGCTCTCAACACCCTGTGCTCTGCAGGCACCACGTCTCAGCGCAAACCGCGATGCTCGGTGATTTTAATCACGTTCCATGCCCCCAACCCCTCTCCTTCCCTTCCCTGCTACACTGACTTATGCACATGCTCTCCGACAACATGGCCATGTGGTGATTGACAATGGTTTCCATGGCGAACGGAAGGCTTAGGGGACTGATAACGCTGGGGCTGCAGTGAGATCCAACTAATGTATGTGATAGAGGCCACCACACAGGAGGGGAGGAATTAGGTATGGAGGGTCAACCATGATCAGTTAGGTTGGCAGGAAAGGATGAAAACATGTTGAATATTCCAGTGATACAATAGCACCCATGTATTAGCATTGTTACAAAAACAGGGCTGACCCAGGGGAGGACACGGGGAGGGAGATACTTTTTATTCAGAAGAACGACGAGCTGACTAAGTACCCATAGCAAAATAGGAGTCCAGTAAAGTATGGTAAATAAATGACGAACAGCGGCGGAGACAAACCGTAGTTTGCACGCGTCAGTTTGCAACTCCAACAAGCATTGTATATTCAAATTCTGATAATACAGTGGGTTGCTAATGCTCCTAATGTTGAGCCTGATATGTGAGAAAAAGA
Source organism: Albatrellus sp. MG142 (assembly GCA_003314695.1). Taxonomy (NCBI): domain Eukaryota; kingdom Fungi; phylum Basidiomycota; class Agaricomycetes; order Russulales; family Albatrellaceae; genus Albatrellus; species Albatrellus sp. MG142. The sequence goes on from QLPM01006100.1 coordinate 1,854, forward strand.
TGCTGGCTGTCAATGACTGGAGCAGAAATCAGTTGCCTGCTAGCAGGCCAGCAGCTAAGCAGGCAACAGACTTACAACCTGTAGCTACTGTAGCTACCATGAAACATAGCAAGCTAACACACAACCTCAGTCAAGCATACCCAGAATGACTGAGGGAAAGATATCTGTACTATAAATCAACAAAAGAAAGTTCGAAACCGTACAGCACTGACAAATCCGCAGCAATTGCGTGTGGTAACAAATGCGCGCGCGTGTAAATGCGCCAGTTGCTATTCCAACAACAAACACCTATTCACTCACCGGATTAAACAACCGCCACACTTTATGACTGTACGGTCCTGTGGGGCTGTCAGTAGTCCAACAGTGGCCGCAGTTTTTTTTTTTTTTAAATCTTGCTGATGCGTGATGTGAACACACTAGTTTTTTAAAGTAAATGGACGTGTATTGGATGAGTAATAGAATATCTAGCATTGGTTTACTTTCTGAGATGAAAAAGAAAACTTTCGAGGATATGCCTTTGGTACTACAAATGGAAACAAGCACCGTCAGACTACCAGATAGTCCAGAATCACACAGAGGGTGCTAGACTCCTTCTGGGTAGGAAATGATGGTATTACCCCGTATCTGACAGTACCTGCCAGCATTGGATTCTCACCGGGCTCAATGTTGAATTATGTAGTATTTGCTCGGCTACTCTGTGGTGCACAAAAAAAAAAAAGTAAATATACATGTGCATCCCTGTTACAGCTCCATTCCAGCGGCTATTTAGAGTTGGCAGTCTTATCTCATCCTGTTTCTTGCATTGGTGACTCAGTCAAAAGATCAATGTCTCCTATGTCAGCCGAGAATAGTCAATGGCCAGCGGATGCTAGCGAAATCCGCTCTGAACGGCCACTCTGTGACTGGACTTCCTGTACGATTTTCAAAAAAAAAAACTTTTTTTTAACAAGTCGCTTGCCATCCGACATGCCTGCGTCCATCATTCAAAAGATTAAGGGATTGCGAGTCACAGTGAAAATAACGTGTAGTGTCCGAGTGATAGAAGTATCGACTGCACAAATTGGCGAAAGCATATGTCATAACCAGCATTTAGCATCTCCGTCCGCAAAGGAACGCCCGTCGTCATTCATCGTCTTTCACCGAACAATCGTAGGGGCTACCGGTGCTGTCTACACTGGCCGCGGTGTCGCCATCGATCAGGACCTTCGCAGCGAGTGGCGAGACTTCCGGAAAGTTGAACCTTGCGTCGACCAACCGCGTATTCCGATAATCCTCCAGGGCGGCAGTCAGGTTCGTGACTAAAGACAGCATCTGTAGCGATGGCTCGCCCCCGTCCGGCGAGTTGAACCCGGAATAGTTGTATCTGCATCACAGCCAGTTCAGCATCAAGCTTGGGACGGAAGAAAATGTGGATGGATCAGGGGTGCAACACGTACAAGGAGTAGAAGCTGCGAAACGCCGGATCGCCCATGAGAAAGTCGATCCCGGAGGATCCTAAATCTACTGGCTGTATAAAGCCAACGCAGATAGAGAAGTTCAAAGATAATAGCCCGCTTGATAGCCCGCTTGATGGTGCGTTGACAGCGATGATGCCTAGGATGTCGAGCGGATGCATGGGAATATCTTGCCCCCTAATATTGCGCCCAACGTAAGCTACGCGAGCCCGAATAAGGAGGAGAGAACCAGCCTACCCGTAAACGAGCGTCACGTTCGGCGGTTCAGCCGTGCATGGCACGGCCCACAGGTTTAACTTATTAATGAAGACCGAGCCGTTAACGGAGCCATAGATCTTCTGCACGACTGCTGGCGGGGCTAATATGGACGTCGTACCCGAGCTCATCAAAGTGATCGTCTTGTTCTGCGGCGCATCTGGGACCGCGGATTGAAGATCCAGCGAGATGCAGTTGACTTTCATGTCGTCCATCACAGTGAAAAAGCGGCCTTGACTGACGGGTGAGGCAGTGAGCGGCAACTGGGGCGACTTTAATACACCCTCAAACCCTGGGCTGACCTCGCCGATCGTGAGGGAGCTGGTCGAGTTGTTCTCGACATCATCAAAGCGTGACAAATACAAGCCGACGAGGGGGGACAACAACGGGTTCTGCGCAAAGACTCTCAAAATGGGGTTGAGAACGGTCGTCGTGTTGTTTTCCGTGCCCGCGAGAGCAGCCGAAATTACGGAAGAGTTAGGGTTGACCAAGCTTATGCCCAACATTCCTTGGAAAGCGCTGTTGGTGTGGATATTAGTCTATGCAGGATCGCCATTGTCAGTCCCTATTACATCGCCGATCTCTATGTCCGCACCTCTGTGACGTTGATATATGCTACGAGCAATGTGTGAGTGAGGACAATCTCGTCGCAGGTATCCCGCGCGTACCTTGCGAATCGATGTCGAACGGTCCAATCGACGCGTTGGCGAATAAAATACTCCCTGTTACAGATACTTGAGCTGCCCCAGCACCATACTGCTCAGTTACATTCATCACAGAGCTTGGATTGAACTGCGGGAGCGTAGTCATAGGCTTGACCCAGATGTCGCTCGACCCCGTGTCCACCTGCACGGGAAACACTGTCCCTCTGTGGTCAGAACACGAGTAGCAAAACATGGCGGCGATCTACACACAGATACTTCCCAACGTCATATTGATCGAGTACTGGTGTGGAACAACATCAGCTCAGTGCGCCGCCCAGCGGCAGGCAAGCTTTGCACGTACCAAGACATCGCCCTGGTTGAGCAAACCAATCTGATGGGGCATCGCCGCACCTGGGCTGCGGGGCACCTGGTGACGGCGCATAGGGAAACGGGCACCAGACGATAGGCCAACCGCGCGTAGTGCCAGTGCAACAGACAGGGCGCGTACTTTCATCGTGATGAAAGCAAAAATGCGGAAGGGAGAGGTTATAATGGTCGCTTGGAAAAAGATGCATTATAAACCTTTCGTGGCCTCGCAAAGCAGGGCCAGAGACCAGAGCTTCGTCAGACACGTGGGAAGGTATGAAGAGCGGCACTCTGACAGTGTCCATTGACCTACGAGAGCATAGTCACGTTAGGACTGCGGAAAAAGCTATATGGTACTCACTTCATTGTCGGGCAGTTGCGATAGCCCAGGCAGGCATTCCGCCCGACGGGTGAGGCCTTTCTGGTACCATTACATGACCCCATTCGCCAGATTGCTAGTATTGAGTTCTAGTCCAGGTGCCAGACTGGCCAGCACCCCTGCAGGTCCGGAACTACAGCAGATCTGTCCTAAGAATTGGTTCCGACTCCGGCCTGCAGAGATCAAAAGACGGCATAATTGTAGTACTCGTTTTGTATGATTCATTACCTGCATAGCATAAACCTATACAATAGCCATTCTAACGATATAGGGATTCGTGAGCACAGCAGGACCAGTTGGTGAGAGTACCGGCGGCATCACACGCTATGACAAGAACCATTGATCCCAGAGCCCAGGACCAAATGTGGACCTGCGCGAGCCATATTCGAGCCATTCGTCTTCCGCAACCTAGATCTGTAGAGCCTTTGCCATTTGCGGTACGGTGCGCTTTCTCATCAGTCACGTAGTACACCGGCTGTCGTAGCACACAAGACTTTTAGGTAGGGGCTTTCCGGGCGCTTGCCACCCAAATGCACGTCGGTGGGTGCAGAAGTCGGTGAAGTGTCCAGCGCAAGCGAGCAGGCGAAATCTGCATAATAAAAATGATTGTTCTACGGCGGAAATAGAGTGAGACACAAGACAAAAGGGACATGGTAAATGAGTGTTGGGCGAAAACCCGATACATATCCTGCCACCCTGGCTATTGTCTCCGACTCTCGATAGCTGACCTCAGCAGACGACAGTTGTTCTGAAGTTACCCTGGGTCTCGTGACGCTTGGGTGACTATACCACAAGCGCTAGCGAAAGTATATGCAACGCTTAAGGTATGAGGCAATGGGCTGAGGCACCATCAACCACGCTGCACTATACAGTCGGAACCAAGTCTGCTCGAGTCCACGGTGGGGTGATGGCCAGAAGATTGAGAAAGCGCGGGTGACTGATATGTCGCTGATATGGACATCTGGGGCCTTTTGCACACGAAGCGACGAGGCCACGCACGGGCAATCGTCAGCACGCAGGGCGTTTTAGCAAGAAAGGCTCTGCGTCGTGTTGCGTGTGGTAGGTGCGCTCTGGAGACCTGCTTACGCCCGCTGCAGCATCCTGGGATGCTCGAACGCAGACCGCGCCCTCCCTCGCATCCGCGCGTTCCGGATCTGGCCTGGATAGTGCACTCGAATGCTCCGCGACCATGCCGCAGCATCGCCTGGCTGCCCCGACTGCGGGCTGCCGCCGCCAAGGGCACGAAGACCGCGCTGCACGGGACCAGCCGACTGCGGCGAGGAACCGCTGCCTCTGCTCCATTCTCGGGCACAGCGGTGTCCGATCGACGACGCAATCACGGTCTGTCAGACGTGGAATGTAGGCGGCTCTGTCTGCCATGCGCCATCCCACTCGGGCAGGACGGCCCCCCCAAGTACTCGGAGGATCGAATCGGGGGCGCCGTTCGATTTCCTGTCGTGCGGCGTGCTCTATTGTGCTGCGCTGCGCGGCTATACACACCGTCTCCCACGATGCCGCATACACCCACGCGAGCCCGACAAGAAGCGGCAGCTTACACTTCCCCCTCCAGCCCCGCCGAAAACGCGGATGTGCGAGGACAGGAGGCCCCGGGGCGGCCGTAATACCTAGCCGCGCAAGTGGTCCGGCGTCGGTGCGACCTGCCATGGCTGCGCACCCATCTGTGCACCTGCCTGCTTCAACTGGGCCTGTGGCTGGCCGAGCTGAAGTGTCGCCAGTGCCGATGCCGCTGCAGCACCTGAACCGGACAGGATGGGATACAGGACATCGTCTGTCACCCTCGAAGCGCGTGACCAGCGGCGGCTGCGCAGCTCCTAACCGAACCCAGTCAGCCTAGTGTAAGCATACACTCAAGGCCGCCATTTCAACACCCCCGTTCTTCGCGGCGCACACTGTCTGTCGCTGTGAGGATTGTCCGGTGCGCCGGGATCACCATTGGCGTCCACCCGACAGCGAGATCCGAGATCTGTGCACAGATGCCCGGTGAAAGTATTCCCGAAACTCTACTCAGGGAGCACGCCCGTGCCTGTACTCTGTCTACCGACGGATCAGCCACATACATACAGTGATATGATATGTTTGCCGCCAGTGATCCTGTTCCGCGCGCGTCACGGTGCTACGTCAGCACGCATGGGTGTTTTAGCCAGAAACGCTTCACGCCGTATTGTGTGTGGGAGGTACACTCTGGAGATCTGCTTGCGCCTGCTGCAGCATCCCAGGATGGGCTCGCATCCGCGTGTTCCGAATCTGGCCTAGATAGTGCACTCGAGTGCTCCGCGACAATAGCGTGGCTGCCGCCACAGTCGTGTGTCGTGGGTACGCCGCAGACACCCAACCACAACGTTCGTCTGCTCGTGCTTTCTCGGTTACTGCAGAATGGCCTGGGAAAGAGAGCGGAGTCGATACGTACAGGGGATGTCACCATCGGATGGAAGTTCTGGCTTGGTGTGTATCATTGTCCGTGACTGATCGATTGCAGCCGTGAGTCACCCATTTGGAGGTGGAGGATTGATGCGAAGACATATGGTAGAATGACTAGAGCCCAGGGACGCCGCTACTGCACAACAGAGGTTATCACTAGCATCATTGCGTGTAGATCGCATGTTTCTGCGATGAAACGACGATCTATAGCGTCCGACAAAAATACTAGGTCGCTGAGTTTGATGAATCGTGACTATCATATCGCACATGCAACGGCGCTCGCCGGATAGAGCAAGGACTGGCGCCTATACTAGCGAAAGCGCCTGGGGAATTCGAAGCGTCAATACTTCTATAGCTACTTTGTCAGTCTAACTGCACCCGTAGCGACCACTACCAGTTCATACTTTGACCGCGACCGACCCATCCAACACCGCCCCGCCCGTGCACCTGTCCAACCCTCGCGTCGCACCTTTGCGCAAACATGCGTGCGCGGGCGGGCGGGCGATGACGCACTCGTCGTCGTCGTCGTCGTCGCTGCCCATCCCCATCCCTGAATTCACCTTTGTTTCACCCGCTCAATCTGCCACCAGGACCGTTGCTGCCAGCCTTGTGAAGGCTGCACTCGATGTTCTCTCGGCTCCGCCCACCATGGAGTTTATTGTGGGTTGCATGACGGTACGTCCGTCTCATTGTTCCTACTACTTAGCAGCCGCAGCCACAGCCGCGCCGGTCCGACTCTGTCGCTCTCAACACCCTGCGTTCTGCAGGCACTACGTCTTAGCGTAAGCCGCGACGCTTGGCGATTTTAATCACGTCTCATGGGGATGGTGGTCCGTGCGCCCAGCGTGAGCGCCACCCCATTTCCCTGACAGTACTAGTGCGCCCAACGTAACACAGGCTGCAACTCCCCCCCTATGATAGGTGAGCACTCCCCGCGATGACCCGTTAATACCCTCGAGCCCGTTAATCCCCGTCTTGGAAAACAAGCAGCACTCCAGACTGAGCCTGATACCGCAACGGCTCTCATATACGCGCCCGTTGCTACGTCGCCTCGTTGGCCCAACGAGGCGCGTTGACATGACTACTGCAGCACGCTCGCGTCTTTGGACCTCTTCCCTGCGGGTTCCATAATGAACGTGTTCTCCCGCCACGCGAAATAGCCTCCGGCTTCATTTCTTCTGCAACCAGCCGCGCGGGCCGGCGCTGCCTGGACGGGCATCGATGCTTGGAGTCCAGACACCTTCGCTGTGCCTCACTATCATCCCTCAGTGATGCGGGACCTGGGACACCCGTACGATAACAACATTGGGACGCGCGCCCATGTGCCAGCAATGGATGCTTCTGCGCCACATTCCAGCAGCCATGCCAGGAGAACGCGCAAGAAGCAGTCGCTGAAGAATATCGGAAGCATCCGTCACATGCCCCTGTCCGTCGATGGCCGCACCGAGCTCCGAGCTCCGTACTCGCGCCTCCACGCCCACCTCTCCGCCTCGCCTCGTCTCCCTCCTCGCCTACCCACTTATAGCAAGCGACCGCCATTGTTCTCTTGTATCCAAGCGTCCTTGTTTCAGGTCTGGGCCTAGGGTCGCGGTTCATATCCTGTTGCTGTTGCATATCCATTCTCCAGGACGCCTCGGCATCCTGTGGAGCAGACTATTAAGTCATATCGGATTTCCGTCACGGCATGCGAAGCACGGTAAAAGATCCATCCGTAGATGTCTTTCCTGGTGCGTTCATTGTTGCTGTCGCGTGGCACGGAGATAGCGACGACGGATTCTTGACCCGCGGGGTTTGTAGCCTTTCCGAACGCTCTTCGCTGCGTAGCTCCGCCATTCGATAGCTTCGGAGATGGGTGTTGTCATGGGCTGGCGCACCGGTACACGGTGCTCTGATGGGGCCAGCGAACGGCGGCGGCGGGTTTTCTGTGACAGGTGCGCAGACAACACGGCTTGTGCACCAGTACTGCCCATATTAGGATGCGCACCGTTCTTCTGCCCGGCTTATCCAAGCCGCCGCCCACAAGAGCCTGGCCAGCGATGCGTCCCGAGAACAAGCTCAAGCTTTTAGTGAGGGCTGGGCGTGTGTGGGACTCGAAGCCCGCTATGACGGGGGCGCTGATCTGGATTGACTTCGTGGGCCGCTCTGGCGTCGACGAGCCCTGTTCTGATTTGCCTCATTGTGATGGACACGAAGTTGTTCGTGTGCCATCTCCCGCTCTTCTTTTCTTCTGCCTGCGGGCCTTGCCCTGCTGCTCGTCCGCCATGTATGGAGGGCCCGCCTCCCAAGTACGTGCGAGGGTCCTGGTTGCCACAGTGGCCATCGAGGAAGTTGATAGTGTATGGGAGTGAGAATAGACGTGAGTGAAGGACACGACGCTTTGCGACTAGTACAGAAGCAGCCCAGCTGGTGTGCGCAACAAGGTTACGTCTTCGGCACTGACCGGATGTGCAAGATTGACACTGACAGGACATCCGGTTGACTGCCGCGTCTGACACCCAAAGGTGACAGGCGATCGGTGCCGTATATTACACGTAGTTCCGCTGGGAAATGGCCTGGACAGAAGTGAGAAAACAGTGTTTATGCATTTGCATTGTTGTCCTGGAAATGAAAGCCTGCGCAAGTAGACTTCTCGTCTTCTCTACGCAGTGATTGTATATCTCGGTGATTAGCTCATGGTTGAATTGACAGGCGCCGGGGCACGAGCACCCCTTGCACCCTGCAAGTCAGCGGCAGGCCGAAAGGTTTCGAACATTGACACTGACGGGGGCGTACGCGATGTGAAGAGATGGCATGAATGTACAGCGAGGATGACAGGAATATATACAGCACGCGCATCAGCCTGGGATCGGCAACAGACGGACGGGGACAATACGAATCAAATATACCTTGAGGGGGAAGCTGATGGCTGAGGCGATCACGCGACGAAAGCTTTGCAAAAGGGGACAAGGGTGCACAGTACCTGATGCTTCACTCGAGTGGTGACCCACTATTGTTGTAAGGATCGTCTTTCCAGATCCCCGGCGGGTTAGAGCAACAAATCTGCCTGAATCTCACCTAGCCTGATTGGGGCCATGACTAGAACTGCGACCTTACGACAGGCGATCAGAGACACGCGAGCTAGTACGAAGAGAGATTGGTCGATAGGCACTCGCCCAACATGGCTTGTGGAAAAAAAGATGACAGGTGGCAGAGAACGATAGGGTCTGATTCACGGCCACGTCAACGCAACGAGAGAGTGACTCGGTGGAGTGGAATAGTGGCGACAGCAGCAATGGTGCGGCAACGGGTGAGCGGAGGATATCGCAGAGCATGCCTGGGGCTGACAAGCGATTGAACACCGAAGATGCAGAGGAGGGGGTCACGTGGGCGGGGGCCGGGGCGACGGCTCTGCCCCCGGGGACCTGAGGATTGAGAGGGATGTATATTGCATGGCTCGTTCTAATATCATGGCCGTCTCTTCCTCCCATTCTTTCATCCTTCTCCTCCTCTTTCTTCTTCCCCCTCATCTCCCCTTTTTATTATCCTCTTCCCCTCCGTTCCTCGTTCCTCGTTTCCCCCCCTCCTTGTCAC
>QLPM01006117.1:0-31670 GCA_003314695.1 Albatrellus sp. MG142
TTATTATCTAGGGTCGCAGTTAGCGTCAAGACCTTGCATATCCATGGCCGCGCGAGCACAGCAGGGCCACCTCGCCCCTGAGTGACACAATACCCGAGCCGAGCTAGCAGGTCGTGATCACTCCATGGATCCTCGGAGTTGTCCGAATACCGGCTCTGGGCCCATGCTGCCCTGCACCCTCCCTGCTGGTGAGCAGGGTCAACAGCGGTCAGGTATAGCTATACAGTGCAATGTAAACTAGTCCGTGGGCACACTTACCCACATGGCGATATGTGACGTTTGTCACTTTTGCTGATAGGTCCATAGGTGAGGTGCGCCAGAAGGCCTGTCATACCCGCAGACTGGGACTCCCTTAAAACCAAGACCCTCCTGCAGAAGGTTTGAGTCATCCATGGAAAAGCGCCCACAACACACGAGTACTGGCTCCATATTACAAACTCTGAACCATGTGCAGAATGCCACCCTTACGATGCCCCCCAACTTGTGTCAAAGCGTCCTCTTAGTGATGAAAGCAACTCTATGACACCTACATGCGCCTCGGGGCCCAGGGCAATCGCACAAGGTAAGTACAACACAGGGTGGCTAATTTATATAAAATATTGACCCTATTGTTCCCTATAGCACCTGTGTATGCGCTACGATTTCTGAAACTCCAACACCTTAGCCAAGGAACTCTGACTCAAGAAAGGGCTGACATCGCCCTCACGCTCACTTGCTCCATATTGGACAGTGGTATCGGGGAAATACCTGCTGGGGACCAATCAGTAAGCCTGGCCAGCTTACATCAGCAGGCACATGACATGTTACTGGTAGTCTAGTCTTGTTCCCTAACGTCGTCTTGCCTCCAGCAATATTGTATTGGCTCTCTCGATCTTGTGTCTGAATCATTGTATCTCATATGGAAGATTCGCTACAAGGCAGATACAGCCTGAATGCAACACTGAAAGGCGACACAGTGGTCGAGAGATGGCACCACTGGCTCAACATCGCAAATACAAGGCTCCGCCTTGACTGCCTTATGTTGGATGGCCCTGGTGCGGCCAGAGTATCGTGGCTCCATATTGAGCTCTGCTCACCACAAGCAAGTAGACCACATTCACTCCTACCATCACCAGTACATAGGGTGGTGTCGGTAGATGGTTGGGATTTGGACAAAAGGAAACGTGAATAAGCCTGAGCCTTAGACACGCACGAAAATGGCAGGAGATCTAACATCCCCCCCCACAGAAGGGGTCATTATAATCATTTCTAGTTCAGCAAAGCAAACATTCACGCCAACATGTGACCCACTGCACCAGTCCGTCGTGACATGGCCGGTAGCACTGATACAATAGGACTTGAAGTACTTGCGTTGCCACACTGTGGGTCTGAACTTCGAAGTGCGAGAGCGCAAAGTTTCTAATCTCGGCCTTCTGGCGTACGACATATTAAGTCATGTGCGGTCGCGGGACGACGACAAGCTTACAGCCATTACTATTCTTTCATATCGGAGAGCCTGCTTTCGTTCTCTCAGCACATATCTTTCCTCACGCTACCTACAACTTGTAGGTATCGTGGGGAAAGGCTTGGTGCGAGCTTGAAGCTCGCATCAAGTATGCGAGGACGGCCAGCAGGAGATACTTACTGGACGGCGAAATTAACTTGAGCTTCGGCCCACTCGCTTCTACCCCGACTTCTGATCCCAGCGACCATCCAGACTTAGCCATCCTATCTACAATTCTCCTGTGTGTTTTAGCGCAGGGTTCATATGTCCGTGTGGCGCATTTTTGAAATTCGATGTCGCGGATGATGGATTACAGAGCCCAGGGCCGACATGGATGTCGCGGCCATGGGATCCAAATTTCCGGGTCGACAGTAATACGAGGGCACGATGCGATGGCAAAGGAAACGAGACAGCAGAACGATAGACGTACACATACACCGCTGCATACACACATAACACAACATCTATCTAGCAAAAAACAGATGGGAACGAAAGAGAACAAAAGTGTAGTTGACAGAAAAGACGGGGGATGCAATCGCGGAAAGAAGGCCGGTGGAGAGTGGCGAAGAAAGCAGACCAGTTGTGTGGCATGTCACGATGGATGGCCTATTCTATGCGCAGCGAAGTGCCCCCTAGCTGTCGCATTAGGCAAGTTGAAATAGCGTTGCGGATATAGGTGCGGTGACGAAGAAGGCGATGGGCCAGAACGAAAGACGGGGGGACAAGAGGTGAAGCGTGATGGTTCTAAGGACATGATACAAGTGATATACACGGGGAAAATACCACGGGCAAATTCAAGGAAAAGATACAACCGACAAATATAGTATGTTGTGTCAAGCCGCGCGTTGACCAAGACGAAGGCATCATGTCGCAGCGGCCCTATGATGAACGAGTAAGCAACTGCCGCTGATGCGGGTGATGTAAGTGTAATGTGATTCGACATGCCAATGCAAAGGGCTGTGGATTGCAACTGTGTGTTCTTCAACAAGGTAATGCGTGGTCTCGTCTCAATCCATAACGGCCTGGATATTACCAGCCACGGTTCTCTCTTTCCCAACAGCAATCGCTCCTCCTCACAGCTATCGTTATTCCTTACCCCTGATACCGTCTAGTCTTTCCAACACCGGCGTGGCGTGCTATGCTCTCACCAGGTCTTAGTGTATCGGTGCACATCTTCAGAGGGTGACTTAAGTGTTGTTGGTGGCGAGGACGGCGAGACAGAAATCTCTTTGTATACACCGACAGACAGCTTAGCATTCTGCGCAGAGGTAGTTTTCAGTAACTGCTACCGACGATGCCCGTAGCATAGAGAGACAACAGCATGGAAGCTGAGTTAAATGTCAGTATATGACGTACCGGAATGAGATTCGACTTGCGCTGCAGGCCGTCCACAGTGCGATTTTGCGAGCGGAGAAAGGGGTTGCGTGCCATAGGGAGCACCGGTCCTGTACCTTCTTCGCGATCCGTGTCGTTTATAAACCGGCGAGCGTTAAGCCTATGGACGCAAATGTCGATAGGTTCAAGAGGCGATGAGATGGGATAAGTACTAGTAGACTTACGTCCCGATGCATGAGAATGCATACACTGCGGAGACGAAGTGAGCAATGGGTCAGAGCCCGGACGAAGACGTGTGAGACTTACATTTGGTGAGACAAAAGTACACCTCCAAGAAAATGAAATTATGGGGCATGACGTTATACTACGCACATATGAGGGTCAATAATAGGCAGGGGTAATGTGAGATGACGGCGGTTGTTCAACATGCAATGGAAAGTATCTGCACATACTAGGATAAGAGTAGCCAGACTGAACGTGCTGAGTGGAATGTAAACATTTGTTCACGTACAGTCGCAGCGCACCGAAATACGTACCTAGTCAGAAAACCGTTATTGATAGAATACATGATGAGGCAGTTGATAATCGAGTCCGACCTGAGCGTTGCACATGAAATGGTTTATAGATAAGACAGCACATGACATACCCGCTGTAGCCGGTCCGCATCCTGTGTAGAAAGAAAGAAAGCGCCCCCGCGGTGATGATGTCAGTGCCCGCGCCGAGTGAGAGCGCCATCGTCGCTATAAGCTGCATGGTGTAATCGCCCAAAAGTTATGTGTCTGAAAAGGGGGGGTGTCGGGAACATACCTTCATGCCACCAACTTCTACCAACCCTACCGACAGGCTGTCATTGACCGATGAAAGTCAGCGAATGGAACGACAGATGCCGCGAGATACGGTTACACTTTGATAGAGAAGGCTGACGATTAAAGCGGGTAACAGAAGTGAGATATTAGTTCTGCAGATCACAACCGACGGCAGAAATCAAGCAAACGTACTTAACGCAACACCTTGAAATCGTAGGACGCTGGCATTAGGAGACAAAAAAAGGATACCGAGAATAGACTGAACGAACCGAATTGGCCCAGGATCATGCTCACCTGATCAATCGGCATATAATGCAATCAGCATCAAGCGATGAGGACAAGCAGAGACAGAAAACCCACGACGACAGCGGTCACCCAATAGTTGCGCCTGCTGACTGTGGAGTCGTTTAGATAGTACCGAAATCAGATGATGGGCCAGCTTACATCGCCAGAGGCGGAAAGCAAAGAACCTGAAAGTAGAAAGCTAAGAAAAGTGTATACAGGCTCGCATAGACACTTGCACGTCGACATAACACTCACATCTTAACGATTGTACCGAGGAGAGCCTGACGTGAGTAGACGAAGGTCCGTGAGGCAAAGCTGAAGCAGATGTTTACACAAACTTACACCGCTGATGAGAGAAGCCTTAGAGGGGAAAGACACCGCGAATCAGTTAAAGCCCATATGGATTCCATGTGCGCAATCATACACTCAGTGTCCTAAACCGGCGCGAAGGCGATGCCGAAGATTGGGTTGAGCAATATGGGTAGATATAACGCATACAGAGCCGTACCAGGTAGGCTTGTCGGAGACGGCCAAAACATTGCCAAAGTTTCTGAGATCGCAGTCATGAGTTGGGACAATTGACTGAGAATCGTTTCGCATGCTCACATTACGCTGTAATAGTATACAGAGTGACCTACTATGGCCTGATTGATAGCCTCGAGAGACCTTCAGGGAGCGAAATCGTAAGAGAGTGACGTAGGGCCTGCAGAAGGTGCAAGAACACACACCACAGCACCGCGACAAGTAACTTGTAAGCGGAGTTGTCCTTAGGATACCTCTGGTAGTATGACTTTGCTTGGACACATATGATGCCAAAAAGGCTGTATGAGTAGAAATAAATTAGACGATGAGTGGAGCGAGAACGAAAGAGTGGACGTACAGAGAGGATAGACCCCACCCAACCATGAGTGCGCCGACGGTCTCGTTAACGAGTGCACGGGAGGTCATGACGACTTGGAGGGGGGGGAGGGAGATGCAAGGAGCATGTCGAGCCTGCCGTGTTGGAGAGAAGGGTAGATAAATGAGAGGAGGAAATCAGAGCGCAAAGGGCGAGTAAGCACATCTTGCTAGGTCAGCAGCGGAGACTGGATAAAAACAGAACAAAACGACTGACTTCTGGTTAGATCAGCAACGGAGACTATGGAATAGGTATCTGGATGAGCAAATGTGCAAGTACTGTGCGCGCGTCAGATGCGGGCGGCTGGCAAAACTCCAGTCCCATCAGCACCGGAAGCCGGGAGCCCCGTGAAGGTGCCACTGAGGGCTACAGTCTCACTAGCCGAACATTGTGCATCTTCGTGCTATGGTAAGAAGAAACATATAGACTGATGTGCATTCCATGTTGATTTGGGTCAAGCAAGAAGACGTGGGCATTAAGGACCTTATTGCATGTGCATATACTGAGCCCGCCGCTTCACACGGTATCATGATCCGGCAAGAGTGTAGCTCGAATAGCGGTGGCGATGATGACGGTGATGTACTTCTTTCTACAGGCGAATCACCGTATGCTGTAGCATGTGCCACTCAAAAGCCCGCCTGGCCCAGTGCGAGGTATCGCGGGAAGTTCTGGTTGGGTATTTTTGGCTGGACAAACGTCAGCGGGTGTACGACTGGCCTTGGCGAGAAAGTATGTCTTCAATCCGGCTGTGGGAAGTCACGGAAGCGAGTGGATGTTAATAATCATCGACCAAGTGACGGCAACTCCACACCACTACCCCGTACCGATACCACGACTGCCAGAGGCCGATGTCCATTAGCAGCGTCGAGTGCCAGCTGTATGCTGTCCTCCCGCCGCTGTGGTCACACTGCAGTGCGCCTCACGCAGGACCACCGTAGGCGGGTGGTACACGTACCAACCGGAGCCATAGAATGGCGGCCTGGCAATATGCGATCCACTTCGGTCGCGGACCCGCATGCAGGCATGGCCTCCACGAACGGCTGCGTCTGCAGCTCCGAATGGAGCGATTCATAGAAATACCAGGAGCAGCTGTATGATGACCGCGTTCTGCCAGTCGCTCTTTCGGTTGTGTTAGGGGTTGGATGCGCCGCCTTCGCTCTCATTGCTGCCAATGCTGCCGTCCACCGAACAGTCGTAGGCTGCTTGCTACCCACCTTGCTGGCGCCGAAAACTACGCAGCACATGGGCAGTAGCCGCCACGGCGGCTCACGTCGCGCACACCTGCCACTGCATGTAGATGATGAGGGCATCGGCGAGCAGCTCGTGCTCAGAAAAGTTCGCAAGAATGTGTTCAGCGAAAAATGACGAGATGGGAGGAGACATAACGTAGGGCAGGTAGAGCGTGAATACGGTGCTACGGGGAGATGGGACCAGGAGAGAGGAAACATGGCGGACCTGATGGGCGAAAAATTGGAAAGCTTGCGCAATGACGATGTGCTAGCGGTCCAGTCTCGTAAAGCCACTGGTAAAGCGGCCGAGGATGATCGTAGTCGGCGCGTCCCGGGCCGGAAAGATAGAGGTCAAGCCCACGAGCAGTTCATAGCTATCTAGGCTATCTAGTGTAGAACAGTCACAGTACATGACTGACTTTCGTGCCGTATGAGACATGAAGCACAGACAGTAGTACTCACTACATACTGTTCGTGGTGGGAACTGCAAATGAAAAGTGTCGGGAACTAGTGCGCCACCCGCACTGCAGGTGAGCCCCAACGCGAGATGCGAGAGGATACTGTTACGCCACAAGAAGCTTAGAGGAAGCGCCATGACAGGTAGATGTCATGTAATGAAACCACATCAGAAGCCAACGCTTTTGGAAGTGGGGGACTGTGGACATAGGGTGGGCGACAAGAATATATCATGACGGCAAAGCTATTTGTCAGCAAAACATCAAAAACATTGGTGTCTCCCGACAATCGTTTGAGCGTACCACTTCACCCCCACGAGCGTAAAATGCAGCCCTACTCCATGACGGTTGAAGGCTGTGCGTCTCAAGCCCCGCTAAGCTGTTTCATCCATTATACCATACGCCATATATGCAGAAAGACCCGCCCATGTGAGGACAACCGGCCGACCCCTCCCGCTGCACCTGAGCTTCATCTAAGCAGGAACATCCGCGGCAGTAGTTTATCGTTATGCAGGCCCAGAAGCCCAGAAGCTGCAAGAGATAAATGAAGTTGGACACCCATTGCTCACCTAACCGGCAAACAACACTGATCGTGAACGGTTCGGTGAGCAACGCCCTGTACATGATCTTCTACACGCGCATGCCTCTGATGGAATGAAGCTAACTCGGAGATATGGCGACGTACTTCTTACTTCATTTCTAGGTGGAAAAGTCGAGTATAACTCGAACAGGCCTTCTCCTGCATAGGTAGACACGTTAAAATCGGGTTGAAGTTAACGTTGCGCGAGATGGGTAGCAGCAGTAGAGGAGTCATAAAGGATGAAACGCTGAAATGCTGAAGAAATGAAATGCGAGACAGTACACCGTATCCTGTTTGGCACACCATAGGTAGCAAGAATACTGAGAGCTGAAGATGCCTTTTCTTTCACAGGAGGCGGACACGCTGGAGAGGAGACTGGAGTCCGGGAGTCGGAAGCAATACATAGATAAAATGTCTAGGCGCGCGCCATTGCATTATGATAGGCAGACAAAAAACCGAGCGGGAAAAGGGACGAAGACGTCAGTGATGAGGGATAAGGAAAGAATGAAAATAGCGGCAAAAGCCGCGGTTCAACGCCACGTCGCCACAAACAACAGTTTGAAATCGCGCCGAACAATTTGAATCCAAGATCATTCTCGATGTTTGACCATGACCGGGATTATCATTTTCTGAGCCAGTTTCCGGCTCTGAGACTACTTCCTGCAAAGAATCCAGCGACTGAAAAAAGCATATGATGGTACAGTAGATGGCCTACAAATACATCGTGTATTAATCTCGGCGTATTTGAGTCATTTATTCAAAGCCAAGGACTATGAGTCGAACAGAGTCTGTCACCAACATGACTTTATCCCGCGAGATAACGATAATCTCGTCGAGTGTTGTATCGAGACATCCGTATTAATCGCCATTTCCTCAGACCCACCAGATTTAACCACTCTCTCGCACCATCAGCAGTGTCTCCGGGGAGGGAGGCAAAGCGTCTAATGCGGCGCATGGAGGGGGCGGTGTTGAGGGGTTCAGAAAAGATGTCGTGATGGACCTGTGGCTGTCAAAGAAGAATCAGACTGTCGTGCAGTGCGAGATATCGTGTTCAAAGAGCATGTGGACCTACCCATATGACCTTGCTGATGTCATGTCTCAGACACGCACCATGCAGAGCTCTTCACTCGTCACCAGCCTTATCCCATCTGTAGCCCAGGTCGGTCCTACCATTTATAATCCTGCTCAACAACTCCCCCTTCCATCTGAGATATCATCCAGCAAGCCTAAGCACGCTCGGCCCAGCCACGTGGCCAGGTCGCTCTGTGGAGAAAACGCCATGCACACGACTGTCCCCACCCATGGATTTTTGATTCCACACATGGCTTAGGTTGTCCAAGTCCCAGAGCTCGGCTTCGCCCCTGTCTCCTTTCGGAATCAAATGAAACGTATGCTGCATTATCTTGGAATGTGAGCTCGAGTCTGGCGTACAGCTGACCAGACTACGAATCAAAGATGTGCACGTCGTCTGAATACTGTGGTCCATACAGCGCAAGAAATCTGTCGTCCGGGAACACCAACATGGCTTGATGATACCTGTCAAATAATCCACTGGACTGCACCCATACCAGCTAGTTCGATTTCACCGTTAGAGCTTCATTGGTCCCGTCAGAAAAGCCATTGACAAAGACTGTTCAAATTGGGGATAAAGCAAATCAGGGGAAATGGTAAAAGAGTCCTTGCACGGCGACTCAATGACATCCGAATCCCACAAACGTGTGGTAGTTTCGCGAGATGCCGACGCCAAAAGTGAACTGTCAGGGGACAACTTGACTGCTTCAACAGAGTGGAGAACGACAGACAACATCTACAACTAAAGGACAAAGGCGAGATGGGCTTGATCGTCGCTCGTTGCGTCAATGTATGTGTATCCCAAACAGTGACATTATCTGGCATGGACAAAGACATCCATCGACCAGATATGGACCTGCCCTCCCTCATTTCCTGTCACCATACATTGACCATCCGCCGACAGTGCGACACATGGAGCGGAGCCTGAGTGTCCAGTATACACATTGACTTGCAAACTAGTTGTCACGTCCCAGATTCTGACGGTTACATAGTGAGAAGCTGGGGCGATGGACATGCCATCAGGTGAGCTTTCGACAGATAGAATAGCATCCGTGTTGACCCGTCATGATTTGCCGAAGAGCCCGGTGGAAACATTCCATTGTGATCGTATGAACCAAACACTAGCCGTCCTCCGTCTAGAGAAAAGGTGACACAATGGCAGTTGCTAATGTGCCCCATAGTACACGTATACGTGGGCTCCATGTCTGCTCCCCTCCTTTCTTGACATTGATGCCGGATTGTGATTTCATTCCGTACAGCTGAGATAGACGGGACTCGAAGGGAAGACCGGGTGGTGAGGTTGTAAACATGTGACACTGATGGCCAAGAGCGTCAGTCCAGGAAGGGGTCACTTCCCATTTCCAATCAGCATTGTTTATTAAGCAGTCTTGCCAACGTTCGAATAAATCACCTGTGTGCAGACTGGAGCACGGCGATCGCATTGTCCAATTTAGCGATGAAGCCGAACAAAAGCGATGGAGGAGATCCAATAGACCATCATGAACGGTACTATTCACATGAGGCGAGACGCCCAGTGACGATAGGTGGGCAGGAATACGAGTTGCAATCCGGGCTGGTGAATTATCGACCTCTTGGTCGCAGACCAATGGGTCCCTGATCTTGCACATGTCTGGCGTTACTATCTGCAGGGCTTGAAGGCAGCACGAAGCAAGAATGATATGCTGATGTCGCGCATTGACAACGAAGTTGTCACGATTGTATCGATCGAAGCCTACGATGAACTCGTGATACGATGGGTGAATCAGTAGAACGGAGCCACCTCTGGCGTTGGGGACGATGATGGTCGAGTACAAGCGGCGAAGTGTCAACCGTGCAGTACTCTACTCCAGTTCGGAGCCAGCCTTTTAGACTTCCAGGATCGAGTGTATCGGACAAACCGTCCCCAACACGATCTGAAGACCAGTCCGCTGAACCTCGCTGATATCATGGAACGCTACACGAAGAACGGTGGGGTACAGAGCGTCAAGACAACGGTGAGGAGAAGTCTCCGTCGACGCAACGTACGAGGTAGACAACGTGGTTCTCAGCTGTCGCTTTGGACTGCTGACGTTCCGGTCTCAAATAAATTAGCCACCATTGCTGTGTCCTCCTCTACCAATTAAATAAAGTCCTCACTCTACCAGGACCTCAATGAAAAGGACTGTGGGACATGCGAAAGTCTTTATTCGAGATAGGCATACATGCCCTTCTGTGAGATATCTCATGGGATGCTATGCAGGACAAGCGCGCTCGTTTCTTCATGAGACCCGTGATGCGAAATCCCTGCAGGACCTTCGTCACCGACCATCTCATAATGAGGAACTCGATATAGGAAAGATGGCCAGCGAATACGGAGAGCCGAGATGTCACATTCTATTTTTTGCACTCGTCCAGAGCATCGATAACTATACATGATGGGAAAGCCTCCTCACGCATGGCGGCATGTAAACGATATTTGGCCACCCTTTCCAGTTGCACCAAGGCAAGCACAAACTGCACGTCTGGATCCCTGTCCATTGCTTCGGATAAGTACTTCTGGAAGCATGGATTGAACGATAAACGACACAATATCGTGGGGATTACTACGGCGACATTACTGCATTCGGCGTCATCACTCAATCAGAAAAAGGATGCACCAGGCCCTTGAGTTCTGTTGGAGTGATCGGCAGCGGTCTAAGCAAAGGTAGTCTTGCACGTTCCCACTACGCCATCTAGCCAGAACATCCCGCCTTGTCGAATCCTTTCCATCGACAACGTCTCGTCCGTATCGAAGATCTCTCCCTTACACCAGCAATATATGGAATCGAGGGTCTCTGTCCTGGTACCCTGCGTGCATGACACTCATTTACTCTCGTGACCGAATCGTGCAGCGCGTGAGTAGCACGGCATCGGTCCACCTTACCCTCGCTTCGGTCAACTATAAATCAAAATGGGAGCAGATCACCTACGACGATTGACCATCTATAGGCGTTGTCAGACTTCTGTACAATAGCCAGAGGGAATAAGAACGCCGCCCCTGGGCCATGGAATTGAAAACTGAACGAGTCATTTCTCTACGCACTGACAGAGCACGGGAGGACACGCTGCAGCATTTTGGAGTGGGCCATGAAGTATAGTAGCAAGAATCGAGAAATAAGTCGACAAGTCGGCGATGTCATCTGCTTCTGTCCGGCAAATACTATCGGTCACTGAGATGCTGTTGGCTAAGAGGAGAAAAGTCACACATCAACTATTTCCATAGCCTAGGCCCGCAGCGACAGACCACAGAGGAGGGATACTTGCACCAAAGTTTGTAGGACTGATATGATGACTGAAGGCCCGTGACTAGGAGGCTCTTGAATGTCTTGCGAAATGACAATTCATGATCGGAGGGGGTGGAGAATGATAAGTACAATGGGGTGAAACTGGAGAGCACGAAGTTGCTAGTCTTTGTGCGCGGGTGGGTCAAAGATACAGTAAATCGTTCAGGTTGAATCGACAGTGGACTCCATGGGACGAATGTGGGAACGTTTGACACCATATCAGGTACGCTCAAAGTTGACGTATTTGAAAAATACGGCCTTCACGTTTGAGCTCTGCATTTCTCAAATACGCCGGCTGTGGCGCAAGAGCCGCATTTCGTTCGCATTCATGACTGGCCGTGACTACATCCGTTTGCAAATTCTTTATTCACTTGTCAACAGAGAGTGATGAAACACCAGACTCCTACCCATCCGCCGGGAAAAATAGCAAAACGCAATGCTGAATCCTTGATCTGATAGTGATCTCGATGTGTTTGTGGTTGTTGATCCTAAACTTGATTTTTTCTTATTTTTCCTGACGACTGGCAATTCTTGGTGTGGCGGCTTGGTTGTCGCTTGCCTTTCCGCCAGTAATTCTGTGGGTTTCCGTACTGCGTTGCACGTAGCGACACATCAATACATGCAAGCATACTCAGGACACATCAGCTCTGACTTACTGTAACACTGTAAAAGCTGCCAGATTAGTATCCAGCAACTGTGCCACAGCTCAACTATGAAAGTAATTAAGTCCAGAAGACATTCATGTTTGCTGGCACACAATTTGTAACAGAAACGGAAACTACAACCGTGAATCACCAACTACTCAACCAAATACTTACAGCCTTGGACTCTTACTGAAAATATGGCAAAGAATTGGCGCCACAAGCCAAACAGAACCAAGCTGCCACACCAAGTCGTCGGGAAAAAGAAGCAAAAAATCAAAAGTTTAGGATCAATAACCACAAACACATCGAGATCACTATCAGATCAAGGATTCAACATTGCGTTTTGCTATTTTTCCCGACAGATGGGTAGGAGTCTGATGAAACACTGATTATCGTGAGGTCGCGATTTCAGCCACATGTTGATCCGTTTTTGGCAATGCGTGACAGAAATGTGCGAAATGTGTCGCATTTGGCCTGTGGCTCTGACATTTTTTAGCCACATTAGCAACCCTTTTTTGTTAGCCAAAAAAGGAAATTTTCATTGATTCTAGCCTTTTGATTGGCTGACAGCTGGGTTGCGAATATGCTCTATTTGAGAGATACGGAGCTCAAATGCGTCAACTTTGAGCGTACCTATTAATTGATGGATGCACAGCCTGCACGTCACACATAGAACAGGCTTTATGACACATCATGTCAGATAGAGAGCAGACTTCACGATGAATCGTAACCAAAAGCAATGGTATCCGTATGGGGTAACGGCGTGGAGAGCCCAGAGACGATATGCCTAAAAGTACGGAGCACTCACAGGGATCCATTACTTCCACAACTCAGACCTAATCCAGGATGAAGTACGACTTGCCAAGCGCCAAGTAGGTGCTACAGCGCGCGAGGAGCGCCGATCTTAATGCAGCAAGAAAGCTTCGTCGACGTGGGGCAACTTAAATATATAAGGGCTCACCAGGCACACTGCACGCCAAGTCTCGACCATTGACCGCTCCCGTCCTGCTCGGCGAGGAAGTACCTGGCGCGCGTAATGTACAGTTCGACGTACATGAAAAACGAGCCGGTTGGTCTCTGGGGCGGTGGGAAATCTGGGCCTGCGTCTGTCGGCTATGAGACATGACGCATCTTCACGTGTCAGTGGCAAGCGCATTTGTGTCGAGCACCACAAAGATATTCGGCGACTGGATTGCCCAGAGATGCTGTGTTGTATTTTGTAGTACCGTGAAGAACAAAATACAGCGGCGTCGCGGGATCTGCCTGAGCCGGAGCCATCGTGATCGCCTTAGAGCGATATTTTGGCAGACGGCGCTGTCAAATTCAACACTTGCCATATCGGGTCAGGTCACACGAACAAGGGAAAACATCTCTTGGCTCTTATCATCTGTGCGACACAGGCGGACACGACGCCGCATCGCCATTCGGCCTGAGCAAGAATGAACAGCATAGATTATGTACCTGTCATTCATTGCTCACTGAGTGGAGTTCTGGGCGTCCTAGGTCCGCGTGGCTACGCGCAAGCAAGACCGTACTACCACGGTGGGCATGCACAGTGGCCTCCCAGAGGCATATTAATAGTCACTATTATCAGCATGCTTGGAATATGTTGCGGTATGGGGCAGTTGTGGGACAGGACCATTCCTCTCAGGGCCCATGAGAAGCCGGTGCGTGTTTTTTTGTCGGAGCAACATGATTATATCAGACTATTGTTTTATATTCGCACGTCGACAGACTCTGACTCGTAAAAAGAAGCAAGCGTTCCCGTGACAGTTGCAAATCACTTTTGTGAGATTCTGCCCATTCACTTACGTCTCAATTGAGCACTGTAACACTGTGCATGCATAGCATATACGTCTCACGTCGTATGACGGTCCACTTTAAATGGCCCCTTCTCAATACCACGACTCTATTACCGATGAATGGGGGATACATGGACGGAGCTGTCTCCCCTGGTCCCTCAGGACCATCTTCCATTTCACTGGAGATGGCTATGTTCCCGGAGCCGTGCAGGACGAGCACCAGTGGAGGAACGGCATATTCTCAAACGCAATACTCAACAGAACAAGGTAAGGCGAATCTATCAATAGTATCTTCGACATGCAGCACAGTTCTCTTTTTCCATACCTCCTTTCACCGCAGGTATATAAAGCCGACGCCCCAGAGTTGTTCAAACCTCAGCTCATCGCCCTGATCAATACCATGTCTTCTGCTCTTCGCTCGCTCCCCTTTGCTACTCGCGTCGTCCAGTCCGGCGCCCGCGATATCATCGCTCGCGACCGTGCCCGTGCCCAGAAACTCTTAGCAGGCATCCATCCCCACGGCCCTACTGCTTTCCACAGTGTCGAGTTCCGCAAGCGTAGCTCGCATCACACCGGAGCCCCCAAAACAGGCACTGGTAGCGGCGCTGGTAGTGGCTCTGGTGCGGCCGACACCATCGACGTTACTGACGCAGGTATGCTTTGACTCGGAAGAGCGCACCAGCTACCTGTCTGCTGATATGCATTTGTACGCTTACAGGAGTAACGTATACCACTTCTGTCGGCGTCGGTAACCCTGCTACCCAATACACCCTGCTAATCGATACTGGTAGCTCCAACACCTGGGTTGGCGCCGGCAAAGCGTACACGCCAACTAGCACCAGCACAAACACCGGAA
Organism: Albatrellus sp. MG142; assembly: GCA_003314695.1. Lineage (NCBI taxonomy): Eukaryota > Fungi > Basidiomycota > Agaricomycetes > Russulales > Albatrellaceae > Albatrellus > Albatrellus sp. MG142. Next base: position 14,747 of record QLPM01006117.1, read on the forward strand.
ATAAAGTTGTACGTGGGCCTATCGATTTTCTGTCTCCTGTCTCTCGTTATCTGACAAAGAGCAATGGAATAGACCGTGGGCTACGGCTCTGGCAAGTTCTCTGGCACCGAGTGTGAGTTAATACGAGGCCGTCGGGGTCGTTCCATATCTCAGCTGAGTTTGAACATATACAGATATTGACCAGGTGACACTGTCCCCGGAGCTTGTCATCCAAAAGCAGAGCATCGGCGTTTCGTCCAGTGCGCAGGGTTTCACGGACGTCGACGGTATCCTGGGGTAACATCGGACTTGTCGGCTCCTAAATTACGTGACTGATTATTCCGCTCCAGTATTGGCCCCGTTGATCTCACGCAGGGCACTGTCTCCGCTACTAGCTCGGTCCCGACCGTGACCGACAACTTATACAGCCAGGGCACCATCCCAACGGAGACCATCGGCATTTTTTACGAACCTACCACAACAACCTCTGGCGCTGCTGCGATCAATGGCGAAATGAGCTTTGGATCGGTTGATCAGAGCAAGTACGTGCATCTGATGTAGAGATGGCAGCGCCTTGATGAGTGCTTACAATGACGGTGCAGAATCACAGGGAGCGTGAACTATGTCCCGATCACGAGCACTACCCCTGCGAGTCATTACTGGGGAATCGACCAAAGCGTTTCGTACGGCAGCAGCACGATCATCTCGAAGTCGACGAGCGGCATCGTCGATACCGGCACCACCCTCGTCTTGATCGCAACGGGTACGTGTGTAGAGGCTGGACCCTGTAGCGCATGACCCTCACCACACTCAACCCCTGCTGCAGATGCGTTCCAGCACTACCAACGTGCCACCGGCGCGACGCTTGATCAGTGCGTCTCACTTTTCCATACTCGTCTACAGCGACTGACTCGATGTTGTTTCTGGCGTGCAAAGGACAACAGGGCTGCTCATGCTCACCCAGGCGCAGTTTAGCAACCTGCAGTCGCTGTTCTTCAACATCGGTGGCAAGTCGTACGAGCTGACGGCCAACGCGCAGATCTGGCCCCGCTCGCTCAACACGATGCTCGGCGGATCGGCGAACAGCATCTACCTCGTCGTCAGCGACCTCGGGAGCCCGAGCGGGCAAGGCCTTGATTTCATCAGTGCGTCTTTCCGTGGGGTGCTCACAGGGTGCGGCTGACATGTGTGTGTGTGCGCAGACGGGTTCACCTTCTTGCAGCGCTTCTACAGCGTGTATGATACCACGAACTCGCAGGTCGGCCTCGCGACCACGGCGTTCACGGACGCCACGACGAACTGACTTCCTGCAAGGCCCCCTGTGCCCGACATTGTGCCGCCGCCCCCGCGGCTGTGATACGTATGAGCCCAATTGGAGCACGAAATGCGAACATTGTCTTTGTTTAATGCTATCTTGAAATTTTTTCGGACTGAGGCTGTTGCTATTGAACGGAGCATTGTATATTCAAATTGTGTGTTTCCAGATGTGACTTGGATGTACTTACTGATCAATATACACGCTGTTTTCTTGTTTGCATGGTTCTGAGGAAGCCAGAGATGCTGAGATCTCCAGACTCTGAGTGTGAGCAGTGGAACTCAAGTAGACATAATTTTGAATGCTGTTATTCATAATAAGATGGACAACCTTTAGCTTTCAGTCCTGGTTCTCCGCAATGGCTGCACACCGTAGGTTCGGTCGTGGCCTTGACGTGGGGCTTTTAGCGACACCCCCGTTCGAAAGGTACAGATGGCCTCCGCTGCGCTTACCAGAACCGTTACCCCCGGAAAGTAGCGGAAATGGAGAAAATCTGAGAATAATATTGACAGTATTATAACATGGTGATAACAATCTGGTGACTTCACAAAGCATGCTGTCTTGCACAAATTATGGGATGTACAGTTATCTATGGCTCAATGAAACACCCAAATGTAAATGTAAAATCGGAAACCATGTCATTTGAGCAGAAGGTATACTGAAGTTTTCGATGCAATGAATTAACTGAGCATCTAAACTACTCATACCTCAAATTTCGTCGAGAGGGTACCTTTTCGGCTCGAATCGGCCACTAAAACAACATGGCCGAATTAAGCCAATATTTATTCATTGTTGTTACTGTACCAGCGGCTCAATAAAATGTCCGATTATCCTATGTGTGCAATAATACATAGCAGCATGACTAACCAATATCAACTCCTTCAAACAAGGCCGGCGCCCAAGGTGCGCCCGTCCTAAGGAACTTCATCACCTATGTCTCACCCTATCATCTTCTATGATATCCCAGCCCTGGGCGTGAAGAACCTAGCGTGGTCACCAAACACATGGAAAGCTAGGTATACGGAGGAACTCCTATCGAGACGTGATATCGCACTGACACAGGCTATCCGCAAGATTCGTAATCAACATGAAGGGGCTGGCGTACAAGACGGTGTGGGTGGAGTACCCCGACATCGCCGAGGTCTGCAAGAAGATCGGAGCGAAACCAACATCAACCAAAGCAGATGGCAGTCCGCACTACACACTTCCTGTAATCCAAGATCCAAACACAGGAGAAGTCGTCGCGGAGTCATTCGAAATTGCGCGGTATTTGGACAAGACATATCCAGATACGGTAACAGTCCTCTTGCCTGGGACGGTCGCGCTGCAGACAATATTTGTTGATATAATAAGTAAGAAGCTGAGACAGCCATGCCTGGCACTGCTCATGGCGCGAGTGTGGGCGACCCTGGAGCCTCGTAGCCAGGAGTATACACGGCGAACTCGGGAGGCAGCCTTCGGAAAGAGGCTGGAGGATATAGCACCAGAGGGGAGCGAGGCACAGAAGCAAGCAAAGGTGCAGCTGTTGGAGGTCTTGACGGAGGTTCATGAATGGATCAAATCTAACGGAACGGGCACATTGTTTATGACGGGAAATGAGCCGTCTTTCAGTGACGTGCTGCTGGCGTCCCACTTGATGTCGATCAAACTCCTCCTCGGGGTCGAGTCGGATTTATGGAAAAGCATAGCGGCAGCAAATGGCGGAAGCTGGGGGAAACTGACTGAGGCATTCGCGAAATGGGAGGTTGTGATATGAAGTGTGGCAAGGAAACTGACGAAGACTAAATAGAGATGGACGATATAGGATAGATTGTATATCAGATAGAATTTCATGGAAACAACCATGGGATACGAAGCTGTACACCACTAAATGTCTCTGTAATGTAAATCATCTTGCAGAACACTGTGATAGTGGCTTCGCCACTTGTATAGTTTGCTAGGGGAAAAAAGGGCAGGGCCGTACGAGCATGGCAGAAGCCGCTCCAGTGCCCCCAAGCTATTGCAAAGATACAACTGGTGGCTGTGGCAGTGTAGTAGATAGAAGAGGGACATCTATTTTGCACTGCAGAGGGAGTCAGTTAACAAGCACGAAAGCAAATGGTCGTGGAGAATGGAATGATCATCAAATACTATGCATAGTCCAGGGTCTGAAGCAGAGTATTTACTTCCTGTACTGTACTGTACAATATCTCACGGAGAATACTTTCAGATACAGTGCTTTGCTTAAAAAAACTGGAATCGAAAGTTTGTTTGCTTTGCTTTGGCCTCTGCTTATTTTGGATGAAATCCGTGACTTGTCACAGCCCATGGCTCCTCACCTCGCCGCACAGCTCAGAGATCGTATTGCATCTTGGCGGTTTTGAGGAAACCGCACGAGAAATTTCTGTGGATCAAAATGCAGTAACAGTGCCAACATTGAGCGGAGTGTGACAAGTGACAAGTTTCTAAATTGAGTGGAAGCCAAAGCCAAGCAAACAAACTTTTGCCCCGAAGATTCCAGTTTTTTATGCAAAGCACTGTAACTTGCTATTGGTGTAAGGGCCTTACATATACATGGAATTCGGTCAGGAAATAGAGGCTGAAACAGTGATCTGACTAACCTTCTCGTTGCATTTGTCTTTGATTCCGTGTTGTGTTCCATGCTAAAAATGACTGTCAGATTTATGTATACTACCATGTATTCAAGCACTAAAAATTTTAAAGTAAGAGGGAAAGCGCGACCGAGAAATTCAAATTGTTTCATGGCCGATGGTGTTTCAGCGGCCTGTACATAACTATACTTCAACGATAGATTGGGATACTTGTGACCAATAGTATGCATGCAGTGCTATAGCTGTAAGTGAATGACACGCGAGATAGGGTATTATACCTTTCCAGGTGTCGATTATTTTTTTCTACAAATTCTCAGCGTGCATCGTTCCTATCGTGCCGTTGGTGTGTGCATCAACGTCTGGGAATAACTGGTGTGCGTCGAGCTTCATTTCGGAAGCAATCGTAAGCCTAATCTTGGCTGGTTTTTGCTCGAAAGTCGGTTCGCGAACCAGCGATTCGTAATGTTGGTCCTTATAGGCTCGGTAGACCGGGGCTGCTGATGTTCGCAGAAGCTTTATAGCGACAAGAGTCGGTGCGGAATGCGGGGCGCCAGATGAGGCTCGACATATATGGATCTTGGGGACGCGTTGCCAAAGCTGGATCCCCTTACCTCAGACCCTCAGCTTCAGCGTGCTGTGCGTCCGACTTCATTAGCGACGCACAGTTTTTACTCCGCCTCGTGCTTCATACCATTGCGTACCCTTGACAACCTGCACACCTGGACGTGTTCCATCTTGGAGGATCCGCCGCATGACAATGCATGGCTTCGACACGAAAATGTTGGGCTAAAAGCGAGATACAGTATCTGGTCACGCTAAGTATTGAAATACACACTGAGAATTACGTGGTGACGGTCGGCGTGGGAGGCCCACCGCAACTACAGCATTGCCGATCCCAAGACTCCTGGACACGGATCACCTGTCACGTAACGGCGACGGCGTGTGCGAGTGTTTCAGCAAGAAAAATGAGATATACCGTAACCCTCTGTCTTGTGCACGATTCTATGAATGCACGTCCGGAGTCCTCCAAGTTGGCTAACCTCGTCTGCACCAAGGCAGTGGAATATGATCATCGGTGAGAATGAACGCAGGCCCAGGATGTGATTGTAAGGCGTCTTGACGCGACTGAATCGTAAAGAAAAGCGTGCATGCAGCATCAGGTCCTCGAGGCATGTCGGTGTCGGAGGAACAATGATGTCGAGAGCAGGGGAGAAATGGAACGAGTACTCACCCCGTAGACTGCGCTAGTAGAGCACGCGGTGTTGGTCCAAGCTGTCACATGATCGCACAACGGGGCGCGCGTCGCCTGGCGCTATGCAGCATGGTCACCTCCAGTATGACCACATCCTCGACACCATGATGCTCTCCGTAGCAGATCCTGGCAGCTAATCGTCGCACATATGACCATCTACGAACGTCTGGAGCTGTGTATGTCTGCCGGCACGTGAGTAAGCACGCCCTCTTGCTGTTAACATGTGGGAACAGAAAGCGCTAGACCACAATTAAAATCAATACACTTATTGCCTAGGTGAGTATATGCGATGGCATGAGGAATGTATTGAGGCACTCTCTGACATCTCAATGCAACAGGTCTCTTCGTTATACAAAACTGCTCTGTGCATCACGGGAATGGTGACGAATTGCATTGATACATAGTTTCTTCAGGTATTATAATTTCGGAGCAAGCGGATAATTTTACGTATGGCCTATTTTAATACCCCGGGTAGGCAGATGCTGTTCCGCAATTACCGAGCATGGTCTAGCGCCTAGATGGTGCGTGGTGCGTCATTAGGCCCCAGGAAGCACGGTTTTGATTGTAGGAGCGAGCGTACGCGAGCTTGTCAGCGACGTACGCGAACATACGCGAGTGAAAGCGAGTGTACTCGAGCGTCCGCCATGCCACGTTTGAATGGGGGTAGTATCCGCGACGTTCCTCAAGTGACTTCATGTTTTTACTAATGGAGTTCTTGCTCTCCAACTGTGAATCTTTTATGGGGAAAATCCGAATGCCATATACCAGCTGCCGACACAACCGACAAAACCGACAAACAGATGACTGGTGGGTTGATTTTTGCTCGCCTCTATAGGAAGCTAAAATGAGATTCCTGTCTTCGAGTATTCACCCTAGAGAGCAGCAAGTGCAACGTGTCCACTGCCTAGATCACGGCAAAGCTACTTGCTATGATGGGCAACCATCATGGTAACCAGCCGGGCGTTCAATGACATATGGCACAAGGGACCGCACAAACAATTTGTTCATGACGTTTCAGACGCCAGTTACAGGGAATCGAGCGAAGATCCGAGAACAACACGCGAATATTATGTACGGGGAAGGTTAGTGGCAGAAGAACGCTGGGAATATGAGGGGTGAGGTCAAGAGGAGAAAGAGTGGAGTAGTGCGGGGTAGGAGAGCCGCCAGTTCGATGACAGCATCCAATTGCCAAGAAATCGGGAATCCGAGTTAGGGCCATCTGCGATTCCCACGGAGGTTAAGCTGTCGCAGGAGGTCCCTAGTCACCCTCCAGCCCAGGCCGTTTTCTCTACTTTTCTCCCTCTCCATTTCACCCTCAAGGCTCAGTTTCTACCTGTCTTGGCTTCAACGAATAACCCTTGGTCAGTACCACAATCACTGGATCCGCGGCCTTGTCTACGACGATTGCTACGACGGGGAATGCTTACTTTAGTCACCGTGCCATCATATTTACGCGGCAGCCACAGCTGAATCTCGATCAGGATTACGAGCCTCTCGGCCTCTTGGTGAACTCTCCAAAAGCCCGCGGTCCTTCTTGTCTTTTAACCTCTCTTTCTTTGCCCTCTACCTCATTGTCTTTGCCTGTGCAATCCAAGCAACGACTTGATACGCCCCTTCTACGACTGTACGACCCCTATAGACATCCTTTCATCGTCCTATAACTATCTTCTATCCCCCACAACTACTCCGTCGTCATGGCTTTTCACCCAGTGCGTCTTTTCTTCGTTGCTCTATCGCTGCCAGACGGTCCTGTTCTCACTTTGCACAGTTCTTAGTCACTATACCTCACATTGCTTATGCCAGCCTTGGCGGGTTCATTGTATTCGTGAGTGGTCTTCCACTTCATTTATGAGATTTCCGCTGTTGTATTTAACGTCCGTCGTCTAGTTCGGCATGTTCTCTCTATTCATCCGGGAGAAGGTGCGAATCAGTTCTGTTTGTTCCCAAAGGGTTGTATGGGCTCATTTGGTCCCAGCTATATATCGGTGAAGCATGTTGGGCGTTCTTGTTCGGTGTTATCGTTGGTACGGATTTCCTTCCCTTGGTTCGTTCATTAGGTCCAGTTCCTTCCACATTCCATGGACCTTCGCATGCGGGGACGGGTCTAGACTCCCCACTGTCGTGCCATGAGGCATCGTCATGAATGGTATATTGTGAATCACATGCTAATATCTTATGTTATCTTTTCGTGCTCTAGGTCCGTATGGTGCGGGGATTATTGATCCGCGACACTGGGCAGATGGCCATAACCAAGCTATTAATGTTATCACTTTGGAAATTACGCGTGTTGTCCTCGCCATTGGTGTCTTTGCCATAGGCGTCGAACTTCCAAAAGCCTACATGAGGCGACATTGGAGAAGCCTATTGTTTCTATTGGTTCCTGTCATGACATGGGTCAGTCTTATCCTCAGCACGAGTGAGCTTCTCGTAATGATACTTGCTGTGGAGGGCTGGTTTGTTTCTGCAGGTCTTATCTATGCCCTGATCCCAAAATTGGATTTCCTTTCTTCTCTTACAGTTGCCGCGTGCCTTACGCCAACCGATCCCATCCTCGCGGCAGCCGTCGTCGGCGGTAAATACGCAGATAAACACGTTCCCGCTCATTTGCGACACCTGCTTGCTGCCGAATCTGGCTGCAATGACGGCGCGGCTTTTCCGTTCTTGTATATTGCCCTCTATCTCAGCCTCGACAAGACCACGGGGAAAGCACTAGAAGACTGGTTCCTCAATCTTTGGCTGTGTACGTCCCTTGCTCTTGTATGCTGTTAGGAAGGTCGGCTTATGTAGACTGCATCGTAGATCAAATTGTGTTGGGCATTGTGTGGGGCGCTATGCTTGGCTTCGGCTTTCGGCACCTTATGAAGTTCTGCGAACGCAAGGACTTGATCGACCGACAATCTTATGTTGCGCAGTACGTGTCGTTGGCTCTGCTGACAGTCGGGACAACAACATTGCTTGGCTCAGACGACCTGTTAGCCGCATTTTGTTGTGGGACGGCATTCGCATGGGATGGATTCTTCAACAAGCAGACAGAGGCAGCTGTCTTCTCGTCCGTGATCGATCTGCTTTTCAACGTTGCCGCATTTATTTTCGTCGGCGCGTGGACCCCGTTCCATGCCTTCAGTGACGAAGTGCTTTCGCTGAAGCCATGGCGCCTCGTGGTCATCGCTATTCTCGTCCTTCTGCTGCGTCGTCTACCCCCGATGATTGCTTTATACAAGTGGATTCCTGATGTCAAGAATTTCCGTGAGGCGCTGTTCAGCGGGCATTTTGGACCTATGGGAATTGGTATGTACTGCATGGCTTTGTATGAGTTGCTGGCTTATGCCCGAGCTGCCTGCCATTTCAGGCGCGATTTTCATCTCGACGTTGGCGACACAGACTCTCCCTCGCCCCCAGGACCCACCTCAGTCACAGACTGAAATCCTGGCTGCGTCTATACAGCCGATCGTGTCTTTCATGGTGATGGCCTCCATCTTGACCCATGGATTGTCCATCCCGTTCTTCTCTATAGGCAGGCATGTACACTCAGTGTCACGCACGTGGTCCCGCCCCGGAAGTACATCCGATTGGACAACACTCACCCGCCCCGTCGTGCGTGGGCAAGACATCGTTATCAATCGGGATGTGGATGCAATGGAGCGCGGTGAGGTTGAGTCCGACGTCAAGCGTATTTCTGGGACCAGTGAAGTCGGATCCATCGTGGACATTGAGGTCACGCGCCACGAAGAGGGGTGTGAGGATAGAAAAACGGGAAGTCCGCCAATCGACGAGAAGTGCCGCAGGGAGGATAATTCGCCGGATGGCGACATTATCATTTCGGAGTGGAAGGAGGGCCCACATCGCATCATCGAGCGCCGCTCAGGCCCAGGAGACGACGTTCAAGTGGATGTGGAGCGCAACGCATACGGCCCGAGCGATGCTGAGCGTATCACGCATTCCTTTGAGGGTGCCCAGAATGTCGCACGGCGGGCAGCAAACGCATTCCTGGAAGGCATCAGGCATGCCCCGCAGGATGTCGAGCATGCGCTTGAGCGCGCGGCACATGCCGTCGAGAACACGGCCGAGCGCGCCATCGGTGCAGCCTCGCCGCCGCGGCGCACAGAGGATGAGGAGGGCTGGGCGTCAGACCAGGGCGAAGCCAGCGAACCTGACAGCGAGCAGAAGAAGCGGTCAAAGGCGGGGAAAAAGAAGCCTGGGATCTTTGCGCCGGGCCGCTTCCGCCGGCGAACGTTGAATAAGCGCACTTTCGCCGGGCGCGGCCCACTGGCCCATTCGCTCTCGGTGAGTGAGCCCACACTGGAGGCGGCCGTAAGCTCGCCGTCGGGCACCCCTCCTGAGGGCGTGCGGGAAGAACATACGCGCGGCCGTCTATCTGAATCCGCAGTGTCGGTCACGTCATCAGCAAGTTGGCGTGCGCGCCACAGACGTATTAATTCACTGCGCGGAACCGAGGCGCGTTCGCTACGAGAGGCGTCGCCGGCGCGTTCTGTGCGTTTTGTGGACGAGCACAACAGCACCGGCGGGTTGACTCCTCGTCCCTTGTCCGTGCCTGGCAGCCAGGCACCGTCGGACGATGAAGATGACTCGCTGCGAGGGCGCGTGACGTTCCAACTTCCTTAGCATCGCAACTCCGATTATCGCCATTTGGACAGGATGCAGAGCCATTTGGACAAGATACAGAGGCAATGATGCTGTGGGAAGGCCGGGGCAGTGGGATATGTGTGTGGTGGGTGGGCAGGTGTGTCAAGGCGTTTCTTCGTTGCTCATTCTTCCCCAAACATTGTTTGTCATGCACAGGGCCCCTATATTGTGTATCCGCACATATCATCGCTATATCATATCTTCTCCCCTGCCTCGTCGTCATATATACTTTCCATCTCTTTATTAAAGCATGTCATCACGTACGTCATCCCTAGCATTAGCATTGCTCTGCCCCTTCATATTAGACGTATCTATGTAACATCTGCATACCATTATATATTGTTGTGTGTTGGCGGCGTTGAGACAAGCATACGCTCAACCACATCAAGTTTAAGGATATATAACGTTGCATGGATTACCCTGATCATAAACTATAATCTCAATGCACTCTTTATATTCCTGAAGCACACAACACCACGATCCTCATGCTATTTGTTTCACCCGAGCTGTGCCGCGGAGCCAAACGCAGATCTAAACTCGTCTCCTGTCCAGTCCTCTGGCGCTTAGCGGTCCAGGGTCGCCTCTTCACCAAATGAATCCGCAGCTAGAACCGTACAACTTGATGGACAGGTTCATGTGATGGTACGATCCGAGCTGAGGCACAGGAGACGAGGCGCAGAAACGAGACGAAGGCTTCGTGAGCAAGATGGATTCGACAAGGTCTCGGGTACATACGCTGGCGTCTTTTATACATCAGAGTGCGTGAGAGTCCGGACGTTCCATGCATAGGGTAGTGTAGAGTAAAGTAAGACATGAACAATTTAAATCAATGAATTACCAAAATAAGTGTAATCCCGACCAGTAGTACTACAGCGTCGTCATAGGGAAAGAGACCGTTGTCCTCACAGGTCCTCACACTAGCTCAGTTTCCAGACGCTACGGAGGGTGGTGATTCGCTGTAGGGCTTCAACTACGCATACTTCAAGTTCATCGAAGACACGAGTGGTATGTCTGCCACTGACGCTGGCATCGAGTGGCCCTCTCCACACCGACTGATACTCCGGTTATCCGCATGCGAACCTCATAATACAGACCAGCGCCTCGACCGACATGTCTCATTGTGGCACTTCAGGAGTGTAATATATCCTACGTGCCGATCATACTACTCTATCTTACCTCCATGTCGTGGTGAACACCTACCTAAAACATTTCTTGGTATCAGAATGTCGATCGCATTCCATGCATTTCGTTTTAGATTGACCATCGAGATATAAAAAAAAGTCCCGATGTCTCTGAACAACATGTTGTCTGGGCGCTGACGGACTAGATACAGCAAGCCTACTGCATCTTCCCTACGATCTTGGCTTCTTGCTCCTCCGTGTCTTCTTTTTACTCCCCTCCGATGCAGCAGGCGCCTCCGCCTTGCGCTTCTGCCCTGTGGCCTGTGTGCCGCTTTTTACGCTCACCACCGTCGACTTACCCTTCCCCCCATGACTGCTCCGCACCTGCATCTCTGCTGTCGACCAGTCCGCCGACCCGTCGTTGATGGCGTACCTATCCGCGCACAGACAGCCTGCGCGTGAGTCAATGTGGTCTGAGATACTGCATGGGTGGAGGGGGCTCACCGGCTCAAGTCGAGCGCATCGATCATCGCACGCTGCTTCTCGCGCAGAGCAGTCGTCACCTCGTTGCCGGCCTCGTCGAGCTCCGCCTCTAACCCTTTGATGCCAGCTTCCGCAGCGGCCTCCATGTCTTTGGCGCCGCCGATGCGCGACTCACCTGCCATCACAGCGGAGGGGGCGGGGATGGTGGCGCTGATCGCGGCCTTTTGAATATCCTGCATCTTTGTGCAGATTTTTCGGATGAGCTTGACGAAGAGGGCGAGGGCTTGGGAGACGGGCAGCTGTAGCTCGGCCTTGTGCACAATGGTCAGGATCCATTTGCGAATTTTAAAAGAAAAACGATAGAGCCGGCCACACATACCTCTATTTCTTCGATACTTTTCCGCTGCAAGCCCATACCGAGCAATATACTGCTCTGGATGGCAGATAGCCGGATCTCCTCGCCCAGTCGACGGTCGAAGTACAAGGACGCTACAGCAGGCAAAAGGTCGAGTATGACATGGTAGTCGAGTGAGTTCTGCGCGTATGACTCCAGGCGCTTGAGGTCGAATGGTGTCATGAAGAATGCAAGTTCCGTGGAGCTGAGTTCTACAAACTAAAATTAGTACATCAGAGGAAAATTGAGTTGAAGAAAAAGGATTACCATTTGACTTTTCGGAGCGGAGGAATTTTGCTCCGGCATTCGCTGCTTCAAGCAAGCTCAAAGCCATGACGCTCCCGAACTCCCGAAACTTGAACGACAGGAGAGAAAGGAACCGCCTGCGGAAGTCTAATCATATGGCATGCCCCGTGAGCTAGAGAAATCATGACCCCATAAAACCGAGACAGCATACCTTTGGCGAATTCACCAAGCCACTCCAGGTCTCCTTCTGCGGCGGAGTTAAGGCCACGTACCATCACGCAGGTATGGTCGCCTGTAAGCTCGCTCTGCGTTTGCCGGATGTACAGAGGGGCGTATCCGGCGCGCTTCCAAAAGCTTCTCATTAGAAAGATTGTTAGCTACCGCCACAAGTCCACAATCAAGAACATACCGGAGAAGCTGAGACGTCAATCCATAAGAGACTCCGAGATAGTCCAAATTCTCTGGCTTCCTCTCAATGAGCCGTTGCAGAAGGGGAGGCATCGACGTAGCAGCACGGACAGTCGGGTTGTCGGTGAGTAGATCTGTTGACTGTGAAGGAGATGAGTTCAACATGTGAAGCTGCGTACAGGGGCGGACGTGCTTCATCGACTACGGCAGCATCCGGATACGACGGCTCCTCGCTCGGATCCTCATCCAAGTTGAAGTATTCCCCCGAATAATAGGCATTCAATGCTTGCAAAGCACGAGCACCATATCCCATCTAGAATCTGTACATGAGCCTAGCCAGTTCACTGGGACGGGAAGAGGCACCTACACTAGCGTAGTCCGGGTGCGTAGCTATTCGCACGACTCTTGCCCCACTCATCAGCGCAAACTTACCCTCCTGGAATTGCTGGGCCACAAGCCAGGGAATTAGATCCCCTCCCGCCCTGAGCCCGCGGCTCAAGCCGTCCATGATTGCCTGCCGGCTGATGTTCCCTTCCAGGGCAACCTGTAGCACGACCAGAGGCTCGGGAAGATGGCTCTCGTCATCCTTCACGGGAGGTAGCAAAACAAACAGGTGGTGGGCTGGTGCATCGGACATTAGCTGAAGATCATTCGGTTGGTTTTTGTAGTGCGACGCTACGTATAGCGCCATCATCCGCTGCAGGAACATCTCAGAGGCGGGGTGGTAAGAGAAAAGGGTATCGCGTGAGACGTAGTATAGCTCGCATTGCGATGGGTGTGGTGTGCCGTGGTGTGAGGAACGCGAAGTGATTGTTGCGTCAAGACACAGCAGACCATTGAGCCAGCGCTCGACGCGGTCGCCCGTGCTATATCGGATGGGCGTATCCAGCTTGATCTCGCGCAGGGTGCGAGCTTTAGGCGGGGCGGCGTGCGTAGGCTTCTTTGACGAGGTAGCGCTTTCTTCGGCGGCAGCGTTTATGTCCTTAGTAAGGGAAGGCCGGGTGGACTCACGGAGCTGCTGAATGAGCTTTAGGGAGAGCGAGCGGCCTGTGCCTTCATAGCCATTGATCGTGGAAGCCAAGAAAACAAGGTATGGGCCAATGAGATTTCGGATCAGGGGGAGAGGTATCGCGGCAGCTTCGTCGACAACTACGAGTTCGGCTTGGCCTAGGACGTGCGCGTCCTGAGGCTGAATGTACTGGAATGGGCTGTAAGATCGAAACCAACAAGTAGTAGCACCTACATGCTTACCTGGATCGTTTGTCGATGGTCACGGAAAACGTTCACGCGTACGATAGCCTTGTTGAAGTCTGGATTCGTACTCTGCGCAATATCGTAGTCTAGGTGCTCTTCGTACCCAAGCGCGTCCATGCCCTTGAAGATGAATTCGAACAAGGTTTTCAGATTTTCTGGACTTGGACTCGTTACGAAGATATTGGAATAGCCATGCCCCAGTGCTGCCGCGATGGCGAGACCGAGTGCCGCAGACTTACCACGCCCACGACCAGCAGTCAGGGTTACCGTTGAGCTCAAGGTCTTTTCAGCTATCGCATCGACGAATGTAAGGACTGCCTTCGCCTGGTCAATCGTCTTCGCCAGTTTCATGAGTTCCCCGATGGGTTTTGTATCTGCAAGATCGTCCTTCAACTCTGCGAGCTCCAATTGTTCTTTGGTCTTCCCCGATTCTTCTTGGATGGTTTTGATATCCTTGCCACGTGAGATAGGCAAGACATTGAGCTCGTCGTCGAGGACCAGACAGTCATCACACGAGCCAAGGGAGAGGATGAATCGCTCGTTGAATCGGGCGACAACAGAATCGTGCGAAGAAGTCCGGTATCTTGCATGAACATCCTGTTTGAGATATGCATCAACGCTTGTCCTAACACCATATCGAAATTCCCTTACCATTGTCATGGTATATAGCTGACGCAGAGAAGTCATAGTTTTCAGTAGAAGAACGACCAGACCCCCTCCTTCGACAGTCTCGATGGTACGAGCCAACAGGTTAGGCGTGACTGCCTCGAAATCCTGCAACACTAGCATACCATAAGTATTTCCAAGAATTTTATGCGACTCCTTGTAATATCTGCGTCGGAAGTTGGGTCGTTCTGATGAATAAAAACAACACAACGCGTCGATTCACTTACGTGTAGCGAATGTCAGTCACGGTGATGAAAATCTCGAATGGATCCTGTTCATTGGCTTCCCGAATTCCGCGTTTAACGTCCCGCTTTATTTTGGCTTCACGTTTCTTCCGATGACTTTATAGGCGTCGTAGGTGAGCACGCTCACAGTGTTACTCTAACTACGGACAAGAATTAGACCATACGCACCTGGAGAACCCAAGCTCCTTCTTGTAACACCAGAGAACTGAGGGACGCGCAGACACCCGTGCTTGCGACAAGAGGAAATGCAGATTTACGATCTGGTCCCTCCCCTTGTCTCCCACAAGAACGATGAACGAGCGGTGGTTTTTCTTGACATTATTGTTGATTAAGATGGGAATCCGCGGGTCCAACTGCTTTCGCATGGGAGCAGAATATGTTCCAGGAATCGATATAGTGGGTTGTATGCGATACCTATAAACACAAGCACGAAAGTCAAAGAAAAGCCTGTGACCGAGGATCGGTTAGAGAGGAGTTTAAGCGCCGAAAGGTCGCGGGACCGACCAGCACGTGGTTATCTTATCTATGTCTGAAATATTCCCTCTCGGCCATGAGGGATCCGGCGCTTTGACTTGCCTTCGCCTCGCCTGATTTCCGCCCTCGGCTGCTACTCAGCGACAAACTTGTATCTGTGTACTTTATCACATACAACCCATCGCAATCAGATCGCAACTTGTGTCTTCAGGCTCTGCTTTAGATTTCGCTCTCCTTCTCAGGCTGGCCTCTGCCCTCCAAGCCTGAGCTACCATTGCTTGCTTCCACCTGATCGTGTAAGACCCCTTCTTCTCATTATATGCTCCCATGGATGGCTTTCCTATACTGTGGTCATCCGGAAGGGCGCTGACATACATTTCCTGCCGCAGACGACATGGACAACATGGACAGTCCTCCTTTCATACCGCCTGAGGTTGATGATCCAGTTGCGGACCATGCCGAAGAGGTCGCAACTGTGCAGTTATTGCAGACACCGCCCCGAAAACGCGCACGCACGGGTAAGGAAGATGAAGAGATGAAGTCGCCACCTCCGAAGTCCACAGAGATCATCCGAGACGGTGACTTCTATATGGAGGACGGAAGTTGTGTCCTACTTGTAGAGAACACATTGTTCAACGTACTTCATCTATCCGTCACGATGTCATCCTGAGTGTCGATTTATCTCTACCCAGGTCCATAAGTCTATCCTGTCGAGGGACTCATCTTCGTTCGGTCTCATACTTTCAATTCCCGATGGAGACAAAGGCGTTCAGGAGGGTACCTCAGATCAACACCCGATTATCCTGGCAGGGGACAAGGTATCTGAGTTCAAGAACTTCCTTTGGGCTCTTTATGCACTGTACGTCGCTTTGTTAATGTCCTCTCATGCAGTCACCCCTCATACGCTATCTACACCCAGCCCTCATGAACTCATGCTCCTACACTCTGACAGTACCAGTCTTCCTCGTCTCATCGATGTCGCCCGCGTTGCAAATAAGTACTGCTTCAAATCCCTAGAGGTATGGACTCTAGATGTCATTGTTGAGTGCGTGACTCGCAAGTCCTCCCCGAGTCTTCCCTTCCCTCTCTCTCCCACCGCGACGGCAATGGCATCACCTCCCCAGGTCCAGAACTCCTCTATACAAGTGACAAGCAGTGAGCAAATCATGACCCTTGTCCGGCTGGCCCAAGTTTGCGACCACGAGCGGCTACTCACCACTATGGTTGAGTCTTTGCGCAAACTCATGACGAGCTCCCCGCAGAACGCATATATTGCGATGACACTCGCCGACGAGCTCGACTTGCGTACCCTCCGCGGGGCAGCATATCTAGAGGTGATGCAGAAAGCCGTCGTAGTAGTACGGCAGCCTGTGCAAGGAGACGTGCAGCTCGAAGAAGGCGAGATAGACAGCCAAGGCCGACTTGTAGTATCCCAGGTGCAGCGGCTGCGCCTGCTTTCAGGCTACTACCGCCTTACCACAGCTTGGGACCGCCTGCGCGTGCATCCTCCCCATTTCGAGCACGCGGCGTCATGCGGCGCAACATGGCACCAACAGGGCTGCACGCAGTCCTGGCAGGACTTTTGGCGGGAAAAGTCGAAGAGCGACGTGGTGCTCTCGCTCGGGCTCGCGGACGTCCTCGGCCGCCTAAGGGCAGTTTTGAAGGAGTTTGATCGATGGGGATCGGCGACATACATGCATCATGACTGCAGGATGCTGGCGCGAAGAGTAATAAATGACAAGGTCAAAGCAATCCAAGATGCACTACCAGACTTCTTTTCCGAGAATGAGTAACTGGAGGATTCTGGCCCTTCTGCATTGTTAGCTGCTTCGTATGCATTTTTGATGTCGCT
>QLPM01006140.1:6141-20282 GCA_003314695.1 Albatrellus sp. MG142
GGGCTGGTGGGGAGGGCAGTGAGGAACCGTCCTGCCGTGTATGGTTCTTCTCACATTCTGTCCAGATGACTCCAAGGTGGCCGCTAACAGACTGAAGTTAGGGTATTCCCCTTTCCAACGTGATATACACTGCCATGTCATCATCATCTTGCTACATTTCCGTGAAGTATCGCTGTCCTTTGTGAAGCAAATGCGAGTGAGATGAAAGGTGTCTTGCGGCAGCTGTGCAAAGCCATTTATTCCCCCGCTATTATGCTTGTTGACTAGACAAACTTTAAGCCATGTGTTCCATTTGGCGCCATAAGTGTGGCACCTCGTTTAGGCCCGATATAAGACCGACGCAATCCTCGCATTGTCATATACCGTTTCAGCGGCACGTTCAGCGAAGTTGCTATAACGTACGCGGCAACTTGCGCAGAGACGCGGATCCACGATCGCGGTGATTGTTTTGGAAGCCAATTGTTGGCGATTGCAGTGGCTAATCTAATTCTGAGCGCGGTATATCACCCGGCTGTGCATGTCATAACTTAGAAGGGCAGCCCTGGAAAACTGGCGAGGTTCCGTCGGAGCCGGCTGCAAGGCTTCACCGACTGCAGGTGCGCCTCGCCGCGCACGGTGTCGAGAATCACGGACAGGAAGACTGCGAGACCTCATGGGCTTACGGTCGGCGTCTGGCGGCCATCCGGTGCGGTTTCAGTATGATATAGGTGAGAGATCGCTTCCCACGTTTCGAGCACGAAGAAGCATTGCATGCCTCCAGAGAGAACCCACGGCGGCGATGTCTTGTTACCTGACGGAAGGAGACGTCACGGGCTTCTCTTTCCACCGTGCGTTTCCGGCGTTGCATGGGCCATTGATAAGCAAGAAGGCGTCGGCGATGTTGTGGAAGACCCTTGCCACCGCCGCTCCACTGATGAGCGTTGAATAATGGCCGGGGCGTGGGCACGTCGTACACGATTGGCGTCTGCACGCGCTGCACACGAAGAGATGCGCGATCACCTCCGCCATGAGACTGCCGTGCTCGTTGACACGGATGTGGGGCACCGGCCATGTTCAATCCGATCCCCTGGTTAACGAGCCAACCGCCTACCCGGCCTGTTTCCGCGGTTCTCTTCGATGGCCAAGCCCCCACCATGCGCTTTCCGAACATGGACGCTCGCATTATCCAGTACGCGATCAGAAATCCGATGGCTTTACGCCTTATGAGATCAGGAACAGGGGCTGAGCATGGGATGCGGTAGTGGTAATGATTACCGGCAAGGTCCATATGGGAGCGTGTGCAGCATTCCCAGCGGGGGCCGCAGGCGTAGACAAAGTATTGCGGTGATCGTGTGGCTGTTTGTACTGACAGAGAAGCGACGGGGCAGGATGTATTTACCTCACCGCTAGAGTGGGCGCCGAGCGCCATGGCGGAGTAACAGCGGTGCCGCCTGTGCCTCACGAGAGCTCGGAAACAGATACGAGAACGATGGAACTCAGCGATATTCCCTTGGTCGTCGGAGAAGTATGGGTATCCTTGTGACGATTCACTGGCCTACATTACGGCGAGGTGGTACGGCTGCGGTATGGTGACGAGAGGTGTTCTATACCTTCCGCAGCAGAAACGCGCGGTCCCCATCATGTGAATGTCTCGAGATTGATTTCGCGATCAGATGTATACAGCGTGTTCGCGTGTCCACGTGCTCGTATGCAATTGTGCCATGTCAATCCAACGATCGAGGAAGATCTAGGACACCAGACTCGTCTCATCGGTGGTCCCGGTGGAAATGGCTTTGATCTGGCATCTTGGAACATGCGCCGATCAGAATCGTCGATGAGGCCTGGTCAGAGATCTTGTATGGTTATTTGATGCCAGAAACACGGCACCGTCTAGGTCCCACTAAGAACAGTGAATTGGGGTTATTTAGGCTGCCACGTAAACAGACACATCATATCATCGCGGCCGTGCTTCTCATATGGCAGAGTCTGTTAGTATGGGGCCTACTAGTCCCACAAGATCCGGCCCAAATATGTCCATAGACAGCAAACTTTTGCAGCGAATGACGAATTCGGTACACCTGCCCAGGTTCGTATCGGTAATGTTGGGGAGATGAGCTATTGCCCTCCGGATTTCAGTATTGCGTTAACAATAGAAGGGAACAGTAAATGACGACTTGAATTCTCAGTATACTCGATGAACAGTTCAGATAAAACTATCCTTGAGGTACATAGCAATGTAGAAGCTGTATGTAAGGCACTGTTATTAACACGAGATATTCGGTGCGGTTTCTTTACCGATCGGAACATGTTATTCGCCCTGACTTCACTCCATGAACTGTGAGAGAGATATAAGATAACATGCATAAGGGGGACACGGAAACAATGAGAGTTCATCACCTTCTCCGCCAGAGCATCGGATATATCTGACGTTCCCCCATGCTTTCTGGCTTCCGACTTACCGATCGGACCGAGACCTTTCCCCGCACGCCGTACCTCACTCCAGAACTCCGGGTTTCCAGGATCCGACGAGCAGGCACTTGCTAATTCTTGAACGATACTGTTGACACGATCAGTCGCCAAGACGCGAAAGACGGATCATGCCAGGAAAACATACCTGTTCCACGAATCAATCTCATCTTCCTGCAGACACACCTCGCGCAGTACCTGCAAGCACTCCAGTAACTCATTGTGCCGCCGACTGGCGAATGGCCGCAGGGCAATCTCACGAACTACCCATCCAAGGTCTTCCACAGCCTTAGTTACTAGATCACCGCTTGCAATATTGCTTCTGAAGTCGCGCAGCGGTGCCGTCGTCCCGATAATACGCCCTGGAGCGCGTCCAGGTTCTGGCTCAGGTGACGGTGTTGGCAGCTTGCGACTGGGGCTTGAAACATCAATACTAGGTCTGGGCTTGCGTGCTAAGAGCAGCTCTGCCTCGTCGTCCTCGGACTCTGTCTCGCTATCTGCATCTGACTTCTTGAGTTGCACGTCCGTGACGCGGGCGGTAGACTGCGTGGTGGGTTGCCACTGAGAAGCAGACTGTGTTGGCCGCGCTGTCGATGATTGAGCATGCACACGATCAAGTAGTAACTCTTCGTCGTCATCGTCATCCCGTGCACGAACGTGTCCATCTTTCCGTGCTCTGGCGATCTTCTTTGGTACTACATACGAAGGATTAGCGAGAACATGAACGGAAGAAGACGAGAAGATAGAGAATGTACCTTCCTTCACCTTGAACACCGTCTTGCATGTCTCAGCTGCCTCCCGAGAGCGCTTCAAGACGCGTCTGGGAGGGTCAAAATATTTAAGGAGTTCAGGATGTGGTGGTGGAAGAGGATGCGTCACTAGGTCTTGAACAACTGCACTGTGGAACAAGGCTTGTTTTGTGCGATGGATGGCGGGGTTATAAGACAATCGGGGGTCAAACCATGGTACGCGTTCACTACTCTATGTCAATATGAGTTTGCATGTGAGAGAACAGATGTGGATGTACCCGTTCTCGTTTTTGTCCCCTGCTTCCATGAGGTCCATCGCATCAACGAAATCCTCCATGGCCTCAATTTGTTCATTAGTGGGCAGGTGAGAATGGTTTGTTACGCGTTCACCCTTTCTGTTAATGAGCGTCTCCAAGGGAGCGAATGTATACTTTCGGACGTCGTCAGCGAAAGGCATCTGTTGTCAAGGATAACATCTGAGTATAAAATTATCGAAGCAGATGTCAGAAAGCCTCGCCTGCACCCATAACAAACAGTCGACTTTCTCGAAACAGCAGGGAGACAGCACGCCCATCTTTGCATCTACGCCATCTCTTGTGACCCATCGTGCAATAGCATACATCTCGGTTTCCTCCATAGCCTGGGCAATAGCAGAGAGCGCAACCTGTTGCTGGGCAGACGATGGATCTGCCCAGACGTATTGCACATCACTCATGGCAAGTTCGCGACGGAACTGAGAGCAGGTCAGAGGGGTGGGATAGAAGGAAAAGAGGGAAAAAGGTATATACCCCGTCTCTGTGGAAAAAACCACCAATCTCTATCCCTTTCTTCGTCGTCAACCGCTCGAACTGCCCGTCCGGACATGGAACATAGGTGCTGCCGTATTTGAAGCCCCTCACCAACTCTTCTTTCAGAACCTTTTCAACGCCGTCCTTCTTCTGATCTGTACCCGTGTCGCCCTCATTATCCTCATCCTCATCTTTGTCCACGTTGTGATCAACCATGTACTCTGTCCGCATTTTCAATTCTACCCACACATTCTTAGGTCCTGCGTCATCTTCTTCATTTGCGTCGTCAACATCCATGGTATCATCCGCCACACCTCGCAAACCAAATCGCTTCCAGCTCTTTGGACGTGCAAGCGCAGTACACTTCGTCGTTTTAACCAGGATCTCAATGGCTTCCAATGGATTATTATCTGGGTCTCCGAGGCGAAGAACAGTACCTAGAAGCGCGGATTTGGTTTGTTTGATATCAGGCTTCGTAACCTCTTCGAGGGCAAAAGCAAGGGTGCCGATGATACCGCAGGGAAGTTCTTTGCAAAATGTGTGATAGAACTTCTCGTTTTCACGCTGCGTAACTCCGGTTATGCACGCAAGGTCATGCTGAGCGAACACGTACTTTAACATTGGACTTGTCTTCCTCGTTGAAACCAAATTCCTCATCGTCGAAATCCACACCACTACGAAGTGAAGAGTAAAGAGGGGCTGAGTCCAAGGGTATGGCGAGATCGAAACAGGAGCACGAACACAACAGTGAGTTGGACATTCAATACCGTTAGTTTCTTGGCAATAGAATTCCAGTCGTCTATCTCGATGG
This sequence comes from Albatrellus sp. MG142, assembly GCA_003314695.1. Taxonomy (NCBI): domain Eukaryota; kingdom Fungi; phylum Basidiomycota; class Agaricomycetes; order Russulales; family Albatrellaceae; genus Albatrellus; species Albatrellus sp. MG142. The sequence goes on from QLPM01006140.1 coordinate 10,935, forward strand.
GGTTTTCACCATCTGTGAGCAAAACTACCTTACGTGTCCACGACTTCTTGTTCGCGAGGGCTGCGTTTTGTGTTTCGATGCCAACTATGAGCCCATCGATAGCTATCACAATCACAACTCAGGTTAAGACCAGATGGAATATAATTGAGGGCGTACGGTCACCAACCGTCTCGGAAGCTGATAACATGGCAAGCTTAGCAAGGGTGCTGGAATTTGGCTGTCCGACAGGTATGTATTCCGTGACGTGCTCATAGCCGCCGTCCTTCTCATTGATGACATTGTCCGTCTCTAACAGTGAACACGTTTGGGACATACCAGAAGTGGGTGTAATGGGATACACACCCTCTGTGCCAAAAATCACCACACCACACTGGTCAGTCTTCCGTCCATTGAATATCTGAATGGATTCCGTTCAACCAGCAAATGTGGACAGAACCGGGGATGTACGTGCCATCTCCTGAATCTTTAGCATAGCAAACTGGACAGCCCATTCCAAGTTGGTCATCTCAGTAGAGCTCGGCTCGCCATCAGGTCCGTCGGGCAGCTCTATGGTACGAGTGCTGCTCATTGTCGACGAAACGTCAATGACGAACATAGTAACAGTATACTGGGGGGGAAGCAGCGCATAAGTGAAGGTGGACGCAGAAGAAGGGCGGGAATAGTCACCCCAGCACGCTCTGCAGGCATCTTGGGAAGAGGGGACGCGGAGAGGAGTCAGGGAACGCGTAGGGGACGCGAGGGGACACGTGACAGGGGAGAAATGGGGCGGAGAATGAAACAGTTCTCACGGGTGGGGTGTTTGATTTTGCGGTGGAGCGGGGGAGTCGCAAGCCAGACTCATTGACCGGCTCACCCCACTGACCTCTACGCCGCCTCCGACGCGTCTCCTCATTCTGTTCCGCCACGCGCCATTTACTTTTCATCCCGTAAATGGCCGCCCCTAATCTCTCTCATCTACAACCACCACATCAACTCGCTCTGCAGCAACGTCCCCTTCCCCCAACCCTCACTCGGGAGCGCTTTCAATATCTTGTTCAGGTAGCACCGCCACTTGGCTCTTCGCCTTCGAATTCTGCCTCACTCATATCCCTCAGCGCGCCAATACCTTGAGATCTCAGGGTCATACCCCAGAAACTTCCGTAGAGCTCGATAAGATCCTCAAGTTCCTCCAGTCCTTTCAGGCCCAGCATGGTGCTTATTTTTGATCATACGTCTTCTCTTTGTGTTCTAAGCAGTCGTTCTCTCCAGGTCGGCCGCTACATCAGGAGCTCCCTCCGGTGGAACAGCCCCCACCGCCGTCTGTGAATGGCCATGTTTCTTCTCCTTCCGTTCCAGTTACCGCTCCTTCTCTCAATGGTACCCCGACTCCTTCATCTCACCTTCTTATATCTGGTCCAGTCCCCACCCAGACATATCCAAATCCACCTTCTACCCCCGTTTCTTTCACACAGGACCAGATCAATGCCCTCCGTGCACAGATCCATGCTTTCAAGCTTCTTCAGCGTGGCTTGCCTGTCCCAGAGCCTATTCAGCAGGTCATTAGGACACCAAACCAACCTATTCCTGACCTTGAAAAGCTTCTCGCAGGTCAAGACGTCACTGCACGATTAGTGGATAGCGCGGTAAAGTTGCAGAAAGCCCCCAGTGAAGCGCCATCTACGCCCGCTCCGCCACAAACCCCTGCCCCAGTTTCTGCCGACGTGACGTTTAAAACTGAGGACACCGGTCAAGCAGACGAGATACCGAAAGGTCCTATCTTGGATGAAGATGCCGACTCTCGGATTTATCCTTACAACGCTTATGTTCACCCCTTCACTTATCTAAAGCATGCTGCTGATACAAGTCCTTCGGTTCAAGCATCTCGATTGCAGCGTCTCCTGATCCCTTCTATAATGCCCTCCGGTCTAGATCCTCATCAACTCCTTGGTGAACGGCGTCGTTTCGTTGAGGCGCGTATCCAACAAAGAATACGTGAGTTGAAGGCGATGCCGGCTACGATGGGTGATGGTGGTCTCGAGCCTGTCGTCGATGAAGTCCCGACGGAAGAGAAGAAGAGTGATAAGGCTGATGGCGAGACACTCACTCATAGAGCGCTGAATCTGGACTACGTGCACCCGCCATCGACTGCTCACGGCAAGCTACGTGCCATGATTGAACTCAAATCATTACGGGTCCTTGAGAAACAGCGTGTTCTTCGCGCTATGATTGCTGAGCGTCTTACGCACAGCTCGTTACTTCCCCTAAACCGCTCGGATTTCAGGCGCACTCGCAAGCCTACTTTACGCGACGTACATCTCACTGAGCAGCTCGAGCGCAAGCAGCGGATTGATCGTGAACGACGGGCGAAGCAGAAACATGTGGAGCAGCTCAATGTCATATGCACGCACGGCCGCGAGGTTCTTGCAGTCAACCGTGCTGCTCAAGACCGCGTCACGCGTCTCAGTAAATCAGTTTTGACCTTCCACGGTCACGCAGAGCGCGAGGAGCAGAAGCGTATCGAACGCATTTCCAAGGAGCGTTTGAAGGCACTCAAGGCGGACGATGAGGAGGCGTACATGAAGCTCATCGACACAGCCAAGGATACGCGTATCACTCATCTACTTAAGCAAACCGACTCTTACCTCGATTCACTGGCGCAGGCCGTTATGGCACAGCAGAATGACCACGCGATGGACCTCAGCGAGCCGTTTGAGGTCGAGGACGGCCCTGCAAGTGAAGAGACGTTTGGCGCACAGCGTTCTGCTGATGATGCACAGGACGATAAGGGCAGGATCGACTACTATGCTGTCGCTCACAGAATTAAGGAGAAAGTCACGAAGCAGCCTAGTCTTCTGATTGGCGGCACACTCAAAGAGTATCAGATCAAGGGATTGCAGTGGATGGTCAGCTTGTATAATAACAGATTGAACGGGATTCTCGCAGACGAGATGGTGCGTTACTTTTGGTTTCTGACATAATGTATAATTCACAATTCTCGCAGGGTCTCGGCAAGACTATCCAAACTATCTCGCTCATCTCGTTCCTTATCGAGGTCAAAAAACAGCGTGGTCCTTACTTGGTTATTGTTCCTTTGTCGACGATGACAAATTGGTCTGGAGAGTTTGCAAAGTGGGCGCCCGCTGTAAAGGCAGTTTCTTACAAGGGTAATCCCACACAGCGCCGTGCCCTGCAGATGGAACTCAGGATGAGTCAGTTTCAAGTGTTGCTAACAACATATGAGTATATCATCAAGGATCGACCTCATCTGAGCAAAATCAAGTGGGTGCACATGATTATCGGTGAGTGCAGCATTACTCGTTCTTTTGCATAGTCGTTGATGGTTTATATACAAAGATGAGGGACATCGAATGAAGAACACTCAGTCCAAATTAGCGCTGACGTTGACCCAGTATTACCACTCGCGCTTCCGTCTCATCCTCACGGGTACACCCTTGCAAAACAATTTGCCAGAGTTGTGGGCCCTGTTGAACTTCGTACTGCCAAAGATTTTCAACTCTGTGAAGTCGTTCGATGAATGGTTTAACACACCATTCGCTAATTCAGGCACTGGCGATAAAATCGAGCTTAACGAAGAAGAGGCGCTCCTTATCATTCGCCGTCTGCATAAGGTCTTGCGTCCGTTCCTTCTGCGCCGTCTGAAGAAGGATGTGGAGTCGGAGCTGCCGGACAAGGTTGAGAAGGTCGTCAAGGTCAAGATGAGTGCTTTGCAGTCCCAGCTTTATAAGCAGATGAAGAAGTATAAGATGATCGCCGACGGAAAGGACAATAAAGGGTACGCATATCAGTTCCTTCGCCCGTCACCTCATCGTTTATAATTTCAATAGAAAATCGGGTGGTGTCAAAGGCTTGAGCAACGAGCTTATGCAGTTGCGGAAGATCTGTCAACATCCTTTTTTGTTCGAGAGCGTCGAAGACAAGATCAACCCATCTGGTTTGATTGACGACAAGCTTATCCGTTCTTCTGGCAAGATTGAGTTGCTCGCCCGTATTCTGCCTAAATTCTTTGTTACTGATCACAGAGTATGTCTTGATGCATTCTCGTCTCTTCCGGTACTCACGACACGAATTTCATGGTGTAGGTCCTCATCTTCTTCCAAATGACAAAAGTCATGGACATCATGGAGGATTTCCTCAAGATGATGGGCTGGAAGTACTTACGTCTCGATGGTGGCACGAAGACAGAAGAACGTGCAGGGCACGTACAAATGTTCAACGCGAAAGACTCCGAAATAAAAGTCTTCATTCTCTCGACGCGTGCAGGTGGTCTCGGGTTGAATTTGCAAACTGCCGACACTGTCATCATCTTTGACTCTGACTGGTGGGTTGAACACATGTACTGAAGAAGATCTTGCTCTAACTTGTTTCTCTGCAGGAATCCACATGCTGATTTGCAAGCACAAGATCGTGCTCACCGTATCGGCCAGACAAAGACTGTGCGCATTCTCCGGTTCATCACCGAAAAGAGCGTCGAAGAGGCTATGTATGCGCGTGCACGGTACAAACTTGACATCGACGACAAGGTCATTCAAGCTGGTCGATTCGACAACAAGTCGACACAAGAAGAACAGGAAGAGTTTTTGGTACGTGTGGACCCATTGACATGTCTCATCCGTTCTCATCCCCTGTTCTTCTCCAGCGTTCTATTCTCGAGGCTGATCAAGAAGAAGAAAATGAGGAGGCCGGTGACATGAATGATGACGAGATCAACGAGATCATCGCTCGCTCAGAAGAGGAAGCGAAGCTCTTTACAGACCTCGACTTGAAGCGTGACCGGGACATGGCGATCTCCTGGAAAAACGCAGGCCACCGGGGCAAACCCCCACCACCTCTCATGTCACTCGAGGAGCTACCAGAGTGTTACCGGGTTGATGAACCATTTGAAGTCAAGGACGACCTGGACGAGATGGAAGGCCGTGGCCACCGTCGGCGGAACGTCGTCAATTATAACGACGGCCTTAGTGATGACCAGTGGGCGATGGTAATTAACGCTGCGCATCATTGTTCAAAAAATAGCTAATTGTGTGATACGTAGGCATTGGAGGAAGGTGAGGACTTGCAATTACTTGCGGAACGGAACCGGGAGAAGAAAGAGAGACGGACGACGAGCAAGTTGATACGCGAGGTCGAGTCTGGCACCGGTACTCCGATCTCAGAAGGTGGTCGTGGCAGAGGACGGAAGGGCAAAGCCAAGATGGTTGAGCCCGACTTTGAGCCCGTGAATGGTAAACGGAAGCGAGGGATGAAGTCGTTGTCGGTGACACCTTCCGTTCAAGACGAAGATGACGAAGAGCGTGACTTAGTCAGTTGCTTCTTAACATGATCATGTCAAGAGTAAGTGCTCATGATGACACATCTAGAAACGTCGGAAGACGAAGCTTACCGAGCTCACGACGGCTGTGAAGGAGAAGATGAAGAAAGCCTTCAATGAGTGTTACAAGGCAGTGCTGGCTTGTACGGACGAAACAGGACGTAAACGGTGTGAGTTGTTCAGGGAATTACCAGATAAACGGGTTAGCACACTGCTTTCTTCCTCACGACACGTATATTGAACACTGCCATCCAGGACTACCCCGATTACTACCGCGTCATCACCGCGCCCATCGCCCTCTCACATCTGCGCAAACGCATCAGCTCTCACCAGTACAAGACGGTGGCGCAGTTCCGCGACGACGCAAGACTGATGTTCAACAACGCGCGGACCTACAACCAGGAGGGCTCGTGGGTGTACATTGACGCAGTCGAGATGGAGAAGGTCTTCGACGCCCTATATGCACGCGTCATTGTCGGATCGGGCCTTCCAGGCGCGGAATCCACACCTGCGCCGCCTTCCGCGTCAGCGGCGGTCGTATCCTCGGCGGACATCATGGTGGGCGGGATGGACGAGGCACTGACGCCTATGGAGGACGATGACTCGCGGCCACCGCCCAAAGCGAAGAGCGGGCGGAAGCAGATCGTCAGCGACGACGAGTTTATGTCGCCGAGCGATGAAGAGTAGTTGTGCGTTGTGCCATCCTGTCTTTTTCGTTCCCTCTGGATTCAGCGTGGATTGGACTGTCTATTATCTACTCTATCACCTTATTCTCGTAAGGTCTCTCTGCTTCTCCCGTCTGGGTGCCGTTTCATCATCGTTCGTATACACTCGTCCTTCGTTTATTTCGCGTATGGCGGTGTCAGCGTGCTACGCTTGTTCCAGTAGAGTCACTGTGTATTGTTAACGTCCGTGTAGAGATTTCTATTCCTTCCCGACTCGAGATGATCGGATGTCTCTGAGCCTTGCAACTGTTGGACTTCTAAGAGTATTCGGGGCAGCAGGCTCTTATTTAATCTGCGCCGCGCCACAGAAGCTCCGGATGCACAGTAATAAAACAAATGTCGAATTCGAATGACAGTAAAGGTACACTAGAAAGCTAACCTGTCCTCCCGAGGGAAACTCTCAGAAGGTTGCAGCCCGGGGGTTCTAGAGATACCTTACAACACATGCCTGTCCGCTAGTCCATACACCGTACATTAATAAGGTCAGACATCCTGTACATAGTTTCCTGCAGAACGACGTACAGTCAACGATAGAAGTCCAGCCAGCAAAAAAAAAAAAAAAGACCTACCGGGGAAAACGCCCTGCCGGCCGTTTATTCTCCCGGTCCACCAGTCCTCTGCGCTATCCGTGCGCTCCACGACTTCAATCTGGTCCCCGACTTTAAAGTCCAGGTCGCCATCTGCCTGTGCGGCGAAGTCATACAGCGCGACGACGTACTGCACGGACGGCCTGGGCCTGGACTTGGCCGGCGGAGGTGGCGGAGGTGCGCGCTTCGCGGCAGCAGCGTCAGAGGAGGCGGAGTAGGGCGGCGGGGCGGAGACCGGAACCGACGAAGAGGAGGCCTCCTCGGCTTTTGCAAAGGCGCTCTTGGCGGAGGCGGCGGAAGGCGGCGGGGGTGGTTTCTTGGCGAAGGCACTGGAGGGAGGCACGGCGCGGGAGGCGGTGGTAGATGAGGAAGCGGAGGAGGCGGAGCGGGCGATGCCAGCGGACGCTGTCGGTGACAGGGTGCGGTGTTGCGCTACCATCTTCGCTGTACAACGAAAGGCCCCAAACTTCGTAGGCGTGTGTTTCTCGCGTAATAGGTGAACACTTTACTCACCGGTAGAAACGATGCGCTGTGTAATGGTGAAGGATTCGATGACTTGTGCAATCTCGCCACGCTTGGTCTCAAAATCCGTGGCAATTTGCTCCGACGGCACGGCTATGTCGTACTTGCCTTCCGCAAATTGATTGAGCTTCTCGAGCAACATGTAGTAGATGTTGAGTCTGCAAGAAAGGGTGGTGCCGAAGCAGATAAATGGTCGATGGGACTAGAACAGATACAGATTAACTGATGCGCGCACTGCATGTAGAAGAACGAGTGGAATAGCGGATCGATGAAGCGGGTGGCGAGGACCATGAAACGGGGCAGATCCTGCTTCATCGTGTTGTTGATGTAGTCGTAATCGTTCGACGCAGCTTCAAAGTCTTGCTCAAGCTAGTAAAATGACGTCAGACTCTGCCGTCCCCGCAGCACGAGGATGGCAAAAAAAAAAACATATCCATACCTTGAACAAGTTCTTCTCGTCGCTCAATGACTTCTCCTTCTTGTCCCGGAGCTTAGTCAGGGAGTTGTTGAAGCGATCGTAGTCAACCAACTAAGAAAACGCACGAAGGTGTGAGCAACTTTGGCCACCGGAAATACCGCCGTGTCGGTGTTGCGAGTCGTCGGCCTGACGTACCTTGTGCTCGCGTTTGGTGATCATCTTCCTGATCGTCTTCATGATTCCTTGGAGCTCCTTGACCGGACCAACGACGCGGCTCTCGATGAGCTCGAGTTCTGGCGCGATGGCGGAACGCAGTTCGTCCATGGATCCTTGATAAGAATCGACATTGTTGATGGTGTGCGCAGCCTCCGGATGTTTCGAAAGGAGGTCGTACTCGGACCCAATGGGGTGGAATAGGATAGAGAAACGCTGGGCGAAGTGGGTGCCCGAGGTGAAGAGTGCTGAGAGAGATCGGCTTGGTCAGCGGGGGAACATAGGGAGTTGGGGATCGTACAGGTGACAGCGTCGCAGAAGAGCTTGGAGTCCTTTAAGAATTTGTCGGTTGCGCCCTCGAGAGTGGTGAACTTGCGTTGATAGTCGTCGAATTCAGGGTCGCTCGACTCTGCACGCGATGAGGGGTGCACGCGGATGAGTTGGGCACGGCGATGTAACAGGATCCGGTCGCCGATAGGCAAGACGATAGGGAGACACGAATGATGTTGAGAGGGATAAGACAGGGAGATGCAGGGGGGAGCGTACGCTTGGACATGCCGACCTTGGAGGTCAACATGTGTGGTGTCCTAACATGCTGCCAATTGAGAGCTGGAATTGTAAAAAGCAAGGAGATGTGAGATATACCGTTTCACAGCCTTTGCGATGCCCTTCATGATTGCGATGGAGAGAGGAGGAAAGAACAGGGGAGGGATTGCCGAGCCAGAGCCAGAGCAGAGCCAGAGCCAGAGCCAGAGACTCCGAGCTGCGCTTTGGATCCAGACCCCGCTCACCCCGCTCACCCCGTCTTACTCTCAACGTTCCACCATGCCCATCAACCAACCGTCAAACCAGATCAAGTTCGTCTCGCTCACCAAATACCTCTCGCCTTCATTGATCTGTAGACCGCAGACTGACCAACGTCTCCATCGTGCGACTGAAGAAAGGCGGGAAGCGATTCGAGGTGGGTGAGTACAGCGTCCAGACGGCATGATGCCTCCTCACATGCCCTCACAGATCGCCTGTTATAAGAACAAAGTCCAGGAATGGCGGACCGGCGTGTATGTCCTCTTTTTTTTTGCCTCGTCGGCGGACCACTCCGTCAACGTCGTTGTATTCTCAGAGAAACGGACCTTGACGATGTCCTCCAAATCAGCAACGTATTCGTCAACGTCTCCAAGGGAGAAGTCGCCAAGGCGGGCGATCTCAAGAAAGCGTTCGGGACGAGCGACACAGACGCAGTCGTGAAGGAGGTGCGCCCTCCTCCCGTCCCGCCTCACGTTGCTTTCAATCTCACCGCTTCGGTTAGATCCTCAACAAGGGCGACTTGCAAATCGGCGACAAAGAACGGGAGCACGATCTTGGCTCCCTGCGCCGCGAAATCGTCACCCTCGTCGCCGAGAAGTGCGTCGACCCCGCCACCCAGGCACCCTATTCCGTCGGCATCGTCGACAAGGCCTTGACCGAGGCGGGCTTCAGCGTCCGCGCAAACAAGAATGCCAAGAGCCAGGTCTGTCCCCCCCACAAGACCCCACGTCTCCTCCTCGCCCTCCCCCCCAGCTTAACATCGTTCCACCC